>VTPC01001085.1:6705-92035 GCA_011009095.1 Ignelater luminosus
CTTCATCGGCAGGAAATGATTAGAAATAAAATTCTGATCAAATTTTAATATTGTAGCCACTCAAAAGCTTTTGTTCGAGATAATGACATTTATAGATATTATGATTGATCTAGATTTTGTAAATAAGATTATCGCAATAATGATTGTTTTAGATGTATCGGTTTTTGCTGATAGTGATGGGCCATCGGAGCAACAGATTTTTATGAATTATTTGTAGGTGTAATTTATTAATTCCTTTTCAAAATGATTTTGCAATCATTGATTGTTTTCTTTTGTCTCTATTGTCTCAGATATTAACATATTAATATTGTTTGGTTTTAATTATAATGCGCTACTAAAAGTTCTTATTTGAGAGGACATTATTGTTTGAATGTTACCGAATTATCTTTAGATCTTAATTAGATTTTTATAATTTGCATTTAGTAGTATTAATAAATATAATTAAAACATCCCAGTAATAGATTATTTTATTATCCACTTGACAATGAGAATTGTACTACTCTTTTCACTATCAGAATAATTCTTTTTAGCCATCGTGTTAGATCTCTTTTATGGAGTCATAATAAAACGGCTATTATATGTGTTTGATTAATAATTTCAATTCATATGCAGTAAAAACTCTTGTTAGATTAATTAGTTTGCTATTTGAATGCGAATCAAATTAAATTGAATATTTTTTTTGTAAGCATTGTTAAGAATGAGCTTGCGCAGTGAGTTGTTGTTCAACTATACGCTGTGGTGGGATCACGTGTGACAAGTGCAATAGCAATGCTGGTTTCGAAGTGATCGGAGTGTTACATTCTCCCGCCGCTTTAAAACTTTACGTAAATTTTCCCGTAACGAAACTTTTCGTAAACATTACTGGAAATTATGAATTAAAATATGTAAATAATTATATTTGTGGGAATAAATATAAAAAAGTATTAATAAAAAGAGAAGTTAAACCGTCTTTCGATGTTGAATAAATTTATTATAAACATTTAAACTTTTAATAATAATTGTTCTTGCAAATAGATTTAAATAAAAATTTTGTGTGCATAATAATATTTTGACTCTATTCTATTGAGTTCAGTGTTTTGAAATAATATTAGTGTAAATATAATTAAAATTTTGTCTGGTTTCTCAACATGTGACATTTGTGTAATACTGTGACAAGTGCGTGGGAGTAGAAAATATGAACTTCCCTGTATGGAAAAATCCTTTTTAAAAAAGCAGCAAATTAATAGTCTTCTAAAATGTAAGTTCATGTTATCACTTCTTTTCTTTTTTAATAATTTTAGTTTTGGTTCCTTTTTTTGCATAGACTATTTAGTCATTATAAACATGTGTTTATAACATGATATATGTTAGGAGTTTCTTGTAGTTATTTCTTCATAAAATTATTATTATTATAATACTACAGATCGATGTAGCTCGGCCTATATGTAAAATTAGACGTTTTAGGTGCATCTCGGTGCATGCCCAGAATGCACAATGCGTTTAATATCGAGGTCTGCATAGTTGTAATAATAAATTGTATATGTTATTTATAATATTCATACATTAGTTGTTTTTCATTTAATACTAAAATAATTATGGAATTAACCAGAGCTTGCTTAAAACACAAACTTCAATCATGTGGTTTGCGTATTGAAAAATGTCTTTTCTTCTCCGTATTACTGTCATGTATTACAAAGATAAAACTTGGATAATATTAGCGAAGTGTCCTTAAAACTATTGTTAGTGGAAGAACACTAGAAAAGTAAAATTCTCTTTGGTATTACGTATATACTACCTGAGTTTGTTTTGACATAACTTGATTGGTTTTTATGTTCGACATAAAAAAGTTTTCAAATTTAAGGATCGTTTTAACTGACGATCTTATGCTTGTTTTCGGGTATTAGTGTCAAACCTTGTTTAGAACTTAATCCTGTTTTTTCGAAGAATATCTTCAAACTTGTCTTTCTCTTTTCTCTTCTCTTCCAAATACATTTTATCCGTTATCTTTAAAATAAACAGCTCCAAACAGATGGATGTTTTTTATCACAGTTAAGTAACTAGTAAATCGAGGTTCGATAGAAGTTGATGAAAAACGAAGAGTATAGGATTTTCTAACAAAGCTTTTTAGTAGTACATTCTTAATTGCTAACAAAGAACTTGTACGACCGGGTTAATTTTGTTAAGGGAAGGAGTGAGCTGAACTCATTGCATCGTTTCTTCTGCACGTCAATATTGTAGTACTTACATGTGTTGCAAACGAAATTATTTTGTGGTTTTCTTGGAAAAGTTTAAGGTGAAAAACTACTTACTGATTTGTTCTAAATTCATTTCTGGTTTAGAAACTTAAATTCTCTTCATGTTCTTTACAATATTGGTTATAATTTATAAATTGCTCATAGGCAAACAAGATGATTTTCATTCTCCTGTTCTGTATGAACTATTCTCTAAATCTCCACCAGAAATTAATTTCTACTATTGGAAACTGGAGGTTGTTTTATTAGTCTTGGTAATAATGTTTTTCCTGTCGAATTGATTCAATATTCAAACGGAATAAAAAAATGACCAAACATGATATGGGTCTGTATAATTGTTTGTGGATTGATTTTGTGGTTGATATTTATAGTTATATAGGCCAAGCGGGCTGTTTAAATCGTAAATACTGAATTGTTTACCATTCATGAATTACAACTGCACATGAAAGCAACCCTTACCATTGTATGCTTAACAAATAAATAGCAGCCCGTTCCGTGCTTACTTGCGGTAAATATTTATTTACCCTTATAATGATAACAAATCAACAAAGTAGCTTGTTGCAACTCGGAAACACTTTTCAAGTCTTTCGTACATATATACCGACCAAAGAAAATTAATTGTTAATACATTTACTGAAATTCGTACAACTGATGCCAGTTTTACATTTAGAATTAAGTTCACAAATGAGGTATTGCTCAACGCTTTTTGGTTTTGATTTTTCAATCTTGTTGGTTAAACTTAACAACATCAATATTGATCTCAAAGATATCGTAATAATAGTAACCACAGGTGGTTCCAAGGTATAGAAAGAGTGTTGCTCAGTGTTTAGTTGTTTTTGGTCTTCACATGACAGTAACACAGAAGGTAGTCTGAATGGCATTTTTTATTTTTGGGAAGACGGTAGCGGCTAGCGCTAATTATAGTAAAATGATCTTTCCGAAAGAATGGCAAAATAGGTTTAAAAGAGTTTGGGCTGCACCCATTAAAATGTACGATTAGAAAGTTTTCGGCATACGCAAATGTCAGAAACTGTAACATACTCAAGCTGGTTTATAGAAAAAGTCAGTTTTAGACGAATTTACATATTGGATGAATCATACATATTATTTATTTATAATCGAACAAAAGATACAATTAATTGTAATTTTTGTTGTGCCAAAACCTATGGTTTGAAGTCATCCATCTTTTGGTTAATATCAACTAAGAACTATAGTAAGAAATCTATATTCCACATTCACCAACTGGACTGATTTGTGTTCCTAAACTTCCTTTGAAGCCGAGCGCCAAAATGACTGCGACGTGCTGAAGGTGTAAACGATGAAAAAGATCAAAGTCATCATCTTGTATACCTCTACCTACAAATCGCTTACATACCTCGACCGAATTTGATAAAGAACGCACAGGATTGAAGGCTGGTTTTGCTGACATGACAACTAATGTACTTTATCACATTTTACTATCGAGTAGAAATTAGAAATTAGATAAACGTTTGTGGGTACCTGTAACCTTAAATAGATCTTAAAGCGCATGATTTTGCTTCAAATATTATGGATGGAATGCAGAGTTGTATTAAGGGGGTTGAAATAATATTAAGATTCGAAATTTGTACGAAAGCATCTGTAGGGCTTATTTGGGGGAGAAGTAAAAGTCTAAATATATTACTGGAACAACATTAATTTTTCTTTATAAAACCTTTTCAAATAGGAAATGAATAAAATGAAAGAAATGTTGAGATTACCTTGATTGAAGAATAATTTGGTTCGAGCAGACAAAGCAATATTTAAGTTGTATTTAACACTGTTGTCGTTAAAAATGTTTGCTTTATTAATAGATAATAATTATAAATATGCCATTTCAAATTAATGACAACATCAAATCTAAATAAAATCTTATGCTTATGAAATACATAGACAGCAGTTGTTTGTTTTTATGAATCAATTATGCCATATTGGACTTATTAAACATGAAAAAAATAAATTAAAATAATTTGCAGTAGCAACTATATATATTACCATAATTATACTTTAGATTTCACGCGGTTAATAGACAAATCAATTATAATATTTTAATAAAGGCCCTACGAAAACATTCTCAAAAGGCAATGTCGTGACAGAGATTTCCATTTACATAGCGTTGACATTGTTATTATTGTTACAATTCCTGCCTCTAATAGTTTCGTATTTAGTCTCCTGATTACCTATAGAATCACAGAATGATATAGTGGAAACGAGGCAGAATACCGAATTTCTGATTAATTAGTTTGTGGTTGAGCTGTAAACCACCAGATGTGCCCTTCAGTTACGTAATTGATTGATGTAGCAATTTCGGTAGTTTAATTGATCGAATTCGAATGTTTTTATTTTACTTTTATTTGTTTTATTTACTTTTTAAAGTATAAACATTTGCGTGTTTAAGAAATTATGGTCATTTGCTATAATATTTGAAAATTGAAACACACTTTGATACAAGGTTTTAGGAGTGTAATGAACTTCTGCAAAAAACAGTTTTGTGTGTACTTTGGAATTATTAAAATTACCAGAAGGATATGGTAAACGCGAATGTTTGCTTATGAAGATGTTTGTTCAAAGTGGCGCTAGCATTCGCAAGTACTAACTATGTAATAAAAAGAAACTAAAAACTGAAAAGATGTAATTTAATGTTTATGTTACCTATAACTATAAGGTTTTGTGCTAAAATTGGCAATTATGTTTTCTTCTATTATACTAGAACAAAGAGCGCAATTAACTAACATATTATCCTCAACGAGTTTCATTTAACAAGAAAACTAAGACAAAAAGAAAAAAAGGGACAACGAAAATAATATTTATCGATTAGTAACGGTTATTGTGATAAACGTGACACTTTCAATTAATGAATAAGCTCTGTATACATAATATTTAAGTGCATTTAATTACAGGGAATTAAAACCGTGATTTTTTACGCCTTTGGTCACTTAAATCCGCGATTGACCGACGCCTTTATAATCATAGCCTGGTTTTGCTTCCTTTATTATTATCGTATTTTTTTTATATAACCTTATTGATGATCTAAATTTATTCTAGCCTTGATCTATAAATTTATTCTCTATTAAACTTTATTGTTGTTGTTGTTATCATAGCATGTTATGGTATGCAACTTGTTTGGTTTTATTATCTTCGTTTCAATTTAGGTAAAGTGTAAATTAATCAATCTATTGACGTTTGTTGATTTATTTATGATTTATTATATAGCCAATTGTAGTGGTAGATATATGTTGAGATAAAAATATCATTTGTAAAAGAGTTTAGTCAAGGGTAACTGATGCTGTTATGTTTCCTGTTAATAAGAAGGAATGGACTCATTTTAATCTTGAGAACATAGATGTGAGATTCAGTTGTATAACAGCGAAAGGTAAGATGTATTGAAATATGTTGGTTTTTCATTAAATCACTTAAAATTATACCAATAATATACTGTTGTAAATACATATTAACATTAACCTTATAATTAGAGTTTGAATAAATTAAACCAAAGTAGAAGGACTAATCGGTTTCTGGATCAATTCCTTATTTTACATCGGGTTTGAAAAACTTCTTTAAGGTTATGTTTTTTGATTTTTGAATTGTTGACTCATTATATAGCCTTCATTATTTCATTTTTAATTTTTTCAACTTAAATAAATTCTAGATAAATTATGACAAGTAATTGAAAGTCATTTTTTAAAATAATAACAATGTTTATTTCTTGAAATGGGAGAATTTCAAGAAAACAAAATTTGACTGAATTAACTTTTAATTACAAAATGTATCGTTATACTCATCTCTTTTTACCTATGGAATATTTGATTTTGATGGGCAAGGCAACGTAAAACATTTTTCTTCTGAGAAGAATATGATAAAGCTTGAACTTAATTAGGTAGAATAATGAAACATGAATAAAAATATGAAATAACTTTTTGATAATACAAAAGTTTTTATTGTGAGTATGTAAAACCTCATTATAATAAGTTACGAGGGCGGTTCAGTAAGTACCCCTGTTTGACGACAGAAGGCGTTCCTGAGGGAAGTTGGTGTTATCATCGTGTGCTGCCATCTATCAAACGACGGTATAACAAATTGCAGACTGATTGATAGGTTAGTTTGGATTTGACAGCCATTTGAGTAAGACGTGTTTCGTGATTTTAGCTAAGATGGAAAAAGAGCAGTATCGTTCGGTAATTCGCTTTCTGTTTTTGGATGGGAAAAAATGCGAGGAGATAAAAGCAAAGTTGGATGCTGTTTATGGGGACACTTCGCCATCTATGACCACAGTTAGATATTGGTTCAACGAATTTAAACGTGGGCGAACATCCGTTTTTGATGAGGAGCGACCAGGACGCCCGGCAGACGTGGTTACCGAGGAAATCATTCAAAAAGTCCACGACATGATTCTCGCTGATCGACGAACGAAAGTGCGTGAAGTAGCAGAAGCCGTAGGTGTGTCGACCGGAACGGCAATTAATATTTTACATGATAAGTTGGCGATGAAAAAATTGTCGGCGCGATGGGTGCCGCGATTGCTAACGGTGGACAACAAGCGGATGCGGCTGTTAACTTCGAAGCAGTGTTTGGAGCAATTTAAGCGAAATCCGAAGGAGTTTTTGCGTCGAGTTGTCACCGTTGATGAAACCTGGATTCATCATTACACACCAGAAACTAAACAACAATCAAAACAATGGATTTCTCCCGGTGAATCTGCTCCAAAGAAGGCGAAGATGGTTCCATCGGCCGGAAAGGTCATGGCGACGATTTTTTGGGATGCGAACGGCGTCATCCTCATGGATTTTTTAGAAAAAGGAAGAACGATCACTGGACAATACTACAGTGAGTTATTAGACAGCTTTGACAAAAAATTGAAGGAGACACGGCGGCATTTGGCGAAAAAGAAGGTGCTGTTTCACCACGATAACGCACCAGCACATTCATCCGGAGTTGTTGCCGCCAAACTGCATGAATTGCGTTATGAATTGCTGCCGCACCCCCCTTATTCACCCGATCTGGCTCCCTGCGACTTTTTCTTGTTTCCTAACATGAAGAAATGGCTCGCGGGAAAAAAATTTAGCTCAAACGAGGAAGTCATCGCCGAGATAGAGGCGTATTTTGGAGAGTTCGACAAATCCTATTTTTTGGAGGGGTTAAAAAAATGGCAGGAACGTTGGGAGAAGTGTATATTTCTAAAAGGAGACTATGTTAAAAAATAAAAAAAAAATTTTTGAAAAAAATTGTGTCTTCATTTCTAACACGGGTACTTATTGAACCGCCCTCGTATAGTGAATTTCATTTAAAAGTGAGGCTGCTTTTTTATGCACCATTGACCAATTATGGGATAATGCTCGAGTTCTACTCCGAATAAGTCAAAATAATTTAGGACTTGTTCGGGCTAAATTTTACCATGTACTTGAGGTTGTAAAACTCAAGCGTTATCTATAATTGGTCAATGGTGTAATAATACTCGTTTTCGTAAACGTAATTCCAAGATTGAAATATTTCAACTTTTGGGTTTATGTTCATCAACAATTTACTAACTTTTATGCTTGAGGTTAGCTAGGTTAATTTGCATTGGCGATATTATTGTCGTATAATACTCTCTTTGTCAATGGCCGAGCAACGTCTGTTAACAAAACCAATTTTAGTTCATAGAGAGTAAAACAAAATGGAGCAAAACAAATGAAGATCTAATCTCAATTAAGATCTGCAGATTACAACGAGACTTGGATATCGGATAATGCATTGCCTTTTGAACTATTCCACAGTGTATGTATCATAAAAACAACAGTTTTACTGCAATAAGATTGTCAAGAGATGGTGGTGTGTTAATAAAAGAAAGAAATTGGACGAATTAAAAGATAATAACCATGTTTGATACTAAAGTTTTACATGCTAAGATCTAATGTCTAATGTATAGTCAATGTCAGTTCAGTTGAAGAATCCATAGCCACTAATTCTAGTGAATTCTGAAGATTCCTAAATGTGCAAAAAAATTGCTCCGGTATTCCTAGTGTAATGACCAATAATAATACAACGCACGACGACAAGCAGATCAAAAAAATATCAGAATAAATATGTGCGCTTAGAAACTGAATAATATTTAGTAACACATTTATTGTAGGGGGTTCCCTCCAAGAAATATATTTGTATTGAGCGCATTGAAGCTATTGAAGGCCCAAAAGTTTGCAATTTCACAACTTTGCACGCTTGATGCCAATATGCCTGGCCAAAAATGAATTCTAAAAGATATTTCCGCAATTTCAACTTCTAGAGTTTTGCGTTTACATCTTGTTGTTGATTATCTACACAAAAGAGGCAAAAATAGTTAAGAATATAATAATTGAAAGAGATGTCGGGATTGTAACAGATTTAGTACAGTAAAATTAGCTTTCAAGCCAGGAATCCAAAAAAGGGCTTGAGTATCCTAAACTGTTTATTAACCCTTGATCTAAATGTGGTAAAAGTCTCCGCAGCCAGAGCGTCGGGTATGGGAAAGGGGGGGAAAGAGGTCTGAAAATTGTATTTTCTTAGTTTTTTTTGCAAATATCTCGGAAACTATTTAATTTAGAGCTTACCTTAGTCTATAAACAATTAAAGAACGTAAAATTTTTTACGAGAAAAGTTATATGCAGTTTTTTTTGCTTACACTCAATGGTTCAAGATATATAGAGGAATAAAATTTATTCTTCCGTCGCGAATTGTAGAAAATTGTCACTTGAACTCTCCTTGAACTGGTTGATTTGCAGCAGTCATTAAGTACATCTGGTGACGTAGAACATCCAAGTTTGCGTTTTTTTGATCTATATATAGACAGGAAAAAGCCGCTGCCAGCATCAGCAATATTAGTAATTTTTTTCCTTAGTTTCCTATTACCTTGGAGTTTTTTTAATGGGGCTGTTTTCCCTTTCCTACGTATTGAGGACACAATAAAACAGGTTTCATGTCCCCTATTTCATTTTGCATTGCCTGAATATTGTGAATTTTTGTTGCCTTTGCCAGGCACAATCATCTTCAAGCTGCAGTTGGTGGGAGCAAGAGTAATAATATGACCAATAGGTCAGTGTCGTCACCTACTACTCTCACCTCCAATCATTCTTGAGCTTCCGTTATTGGTGTTTGAACAATCAGAGTATTTGTGTCCCCAGGGTCTTGAAGCACCTTACATCCTCTTTTCTTTAAGTGAACTGTCAGGAAGGATATTAGCTGTTCCTTATTTTTTGGGCTTGCAAGGAACTCATTCTGTCCAAAGGGATTTGAATGTGTTGTTCTATACTTTCACTCCTACATTTGACATCTGAGCGAGACCTTCGCAAATGTTCCTCATCTTTAGTAGTTAGTTGTTTTCTGTAGCCATCGAACACGACAACAGCTTTTCCGTTATGGTAGAACACATAGTCACAGTATCTCCTGAACTATTGAGTGTAGCAAAAACATGCATATGACCTTTTTTGTATCTAGTATGCTAGGAACACAGTCTCATGTCCCTTTCAAGCTAATGGTGAGACTTATAGCAGCGATACATAGACAGATTGAGTAAAACCAATTAAATGATAATACTGATTTATTAATTCCCGAAATTTGTTTATATGCAAAAAACAACTGCTGATATGATACAATTAAAATATACAATTCTGCAATTCTACATTTCACAAATTTAGTTGATCTTTTCAATGATCTAAACTTTTTTGGATTTACTATAATAGTATTTTATAGCTACAATAAAGTAAGTTGAGACATTTTATTTATGTTGCACTAATAAATGTGTAAACGCTGCTTGTTAGCACATTGTTTCTTTTAGGAAATGTGACAGAATGATAATGACTGCATTTTTTAATGTGTTGCAATGACATGGACTTCTTTATTGAAATTAAATTATTGAAGGAAAAATTCTGTTTAACTCCAAGATTAAACAATATTTGAACTGTTTACAACCTTAGCAAAGCGAGAAGTCACAACTGAGCTGTGAAGAGAAAAAGATTATCACCAAGTCCGATATTATAAGCTAAAATATTTAGGTAGTAAAACAATTAGTTCGAAATAGCGATGAATACAAAGAGAAATAAAAAGATTTAAAGAAATATTAATTGAATTTACAGCATAAATACAGTGTTCTCGCAACTTTTTACCTTTCAACAAAACAAGCAGCATGGCGGCGAAGGAACATTAACCTAGTAAAGTGAAAAAAAGAAAAGTTTCTGCAAGATATAGTCAACTTAGAAGACAATCTATTAACATTTGAAACAAAAATAATGAAGCCATGGAAATAATACTGTAACGATTCTTTTGACCGTTGCAAGCTTATTACATTTTAGGATGGATGAGAAGGAGTAGGAAGTAGGGGAAAGTCATCTAGAGGTTAAAGGGTTTGGTCATCTAGTCTTTTAGCGTCTTGTAAATTCCTTTTTGGGAATTTTAAGTTTATGTGGGCGTAGAATGTTGATTTTTCCTTCGGGTTATGGCACCTCCATTAAAGATCTTTGAGTGTGTTTGAGATGTTTGTGTGAGTCCACTTGATTTACTCTTTAAGGGCTACTAGATTCACCTTTCTTTTCTGAATCCAATCCTGGTATTTGAGTTCTTTCGCTATTCTCTACCTTTGTACAAAACAGAACTATTTGTATATATGCATTCTAATTTATGTCTTCCACTCCTGACCTATACTCAAAAGCTTCCAATTAGAGCTTAATCCACTAAGTAACTAAGTATATCAAGTGACAGCCTGAAAAAACTCATCATAATACTTTTGTGAAATGTTGAACCATGGCTAAAACGCAGAAAGCAGCAGATACAAAAAGCAGTAAAAAAAACTGAAACTTAGTGCGGTAAACGACCACAATAGGTATTTCCCCTGAGATAATCAAGTTTACGAGAGTTTATTTGCCGATGCATGGTCATTTTGACAAAAAGTGAACAAGATCTACAGCATAACAGAAATTATAAAATCAACAAGAAAACGATAAAAGTACCAGGTGTATACCTATGAAATGAGACTTTCAGCTATTAGACCACAGATGTCGCTAGGAGTATTTTTAAACTGTCCCAAATGTCTTATTTTTTTCGTCTGTCATCTGTCAACAATATTCAATTCATTGTTTGTGATGTTTCATACAACAACGCATTTTTTTCGCTCTTAAAAATGTCGAATTTCGTGCCTTCAAACTACGATTTGCGGACATCGTTGATTTTCTGTTATCAATTGAAGAAAAACGCTTCTCAAACTCATCAAATGCTTATAGAAGCTTACGGTGGACATGCTCTAAGCAGAGCACAGTGCTTCAGGTGGTTTGAAAAATTCCGAAGTGGTGATTTTAGCGTGGAGAACGAGGAACGTGGCCGGCCACCGAAAAAGTTTGAGGACACCGAATTGCAAGCATTGTTGAATGAAGATGATGGTCAAACGCAAGAAATGATGGCAGAGCAGTTGGGAGTGACCCAAAAAACCATTTGCAAACGTTTGAAAGACATGGGCATGATTTTAAAGGTCGGAAGATGGGTGCCGCATGAACTGACTGAAAGGCAGCAAGAGAACCGAAAAACCACTTGTGAAATGCTGCTCTCCCGGTTCAAAAGGAAGTCTTTTTTGCATCGAATCGTTACGGGTGTATTTCTCCAATCCCAAGCGTAAACGATCGTATGGTCCGCCCGGCCACAAGCCAAAATCAACGGCCAAACCAAATCGCTTCGGCCGCAAGGCAATGCTGTGTGTTTTCTGGGATCAACATGGTATGATTTGGTACGAGCTATTAAAACCAGGTGAAACAGTTGACGGTGCACGCTACCAACGACAATTGGCCGATTTGAACAGCGCTATACGCCGAAAACGCCCAGAATATGCCGATCGGCGTCACAAAGTAATTTTTCTTGATGACAATGCACCACCACATCGAACAAGAGCGACCCGGGAATTGGTGGAGACGTACGATTGGGAACCGCTGGTGCATGCGGCTTACTCACCAGACTTGGCGCCTTCCGATTATCATTTGTTTGCATCGATGGGCCACGCACTTTCCGAGCAGCGCTTCAATTCTCACGAAGAAGCCAAAAAATGGCTCGATGATTGGTTTGCGGCCAAAGACGGCCAATTTTTTTGGCGCGGCATTCACAAATTGCCTGAGAGATGGGTAAAATGTGTCGCTAGCGATGGCTATTATTTTGAAGATTAAATTTGTAACCATTTTTTGTTAATAAACGTTTAAAATTGAAAAAAAAGTCTCATTTCATTTCACCTATGTAATAGCAGAAAATCATCACATAGTCAGTATTCAGTTAGACCATGAATCACTAGAATGCTTTAGTTTTAGATATCTAGGATCGATACTAAATAACAGGAAAGATATCAAAGTTCTAGACAAGAAATGTAAAGCTATAGTAATAAAATATAGGAGAACTATGGTACACTAGTTTCTTTCAAAACTATTTTTACTATTTAAAGTATTTCAACATTTCCTATAGGTGAACAATTCTTGAAAAGGATGTGTAATAAAAAAAAAAAATTTGCACCAATAACTTTGTATTAATAAATTGTGAATAATATTTGTTTAGATTAACATTTAATTTTTCTGAATAGTTTCTTTTGTCTTTGATGATTTAGTTAAAACAAATTTCCTGTTCAACCATTCTCCACAATACTTTTACTTCCATTAAATTCATTCCTGTAATGCTCTGATTTCCGTATTACTTTTTTATTAACTGCCATAACCTGTTTTTGCACTCCCAACTATTTATTTTAATAATGTTTAAACATTTCTATTACAGGAATTTAAATGTTTTGTATACCGGAATCGAAAGATATTTTATTTTTTATTACTAATTTAATTCAAAAATTTATTTTTCTGACGCAGTTTCAAGCTTAACTCTTTCTATATTTGACTTTCCTCGAAATATTACAAAATCCTGCTTTGAATGGTTTTGTAGTCTAATAAAATTATTGCTGCTTTATCTCATATATACTCCACCGTGTGACAGTTGTTTTTGACATTTTATTGTCTTTCCTTTCGGCAACGGCAAGCATTTCCACTACTCCGGGAGGTTATGGGCAATGAAATTCATAAGATCGTCAAATCCTTTGCGCGTTTTCGAACGAGTTATTTTATTTTTGAAACAGATATGACAACAAGCGTGACAGATAATAGAAATAACAATAATAATCAACAATCGAAAGATTTGTTTACTAAAAGTAATAACAATAAGTTATAGGCTTTAAAATCATACTTTATGTATGGTATTAACAACGAAGGCTGTGGTAGGTAAAAGCCCTAAAAATCGTTATACACCTTCGTACGTTGTTGAGCATACGAGTTCAAGCGAGGATTTATAAATTTATTAAATGTTGAATTTAAAATTACGTCTTTATTATGTAGGTGTTGTACGGTTACACCCACCTCCCCATAATAAAGTTCTTTGTACCACTGACAATATGTAGTTCTTCATGTTTATACTACATTATGTACCTCTCTAGCTAGACGAATAAGTGAAGCAAGTATGCAAATTTTATTTTGAAATCCTACCATCATATTCACATACAGTACGAAACATCGGGCGTGTCGTAGTCACAGATTTCAACTTGTTGGTAAATTATTGGTAGGCTTCACTTTTTTTAATTTCCAGATTATTTGTTACACGCAAGAAGCTGTTTTTTAGCGTTTATTTTTAGATAAAAAATTCGTACACACGTTTTAAATAGATAATTTCTGTCAAGCCACAAAAAACCAGAAATGTTTTTGTTTTTGTTTACGTAAGTCTTTTAAAATGCTATAGTAAGTAGTAGGAGCAACGGCAGCGGAATCGGCTAAAACTTTGGAGATACACAATTCGTCGAATGGAAGACGTGAGATCTGTGTGAGTTGGCTGCAAAATAATACCGGAACATGTAGCTTCAACCACATGTGCAATAAATTTATAATTTCACCCTAGGCGTCCACTTCAGCTTATATTGCGCACAGCAGGACGTTAGATCTGTTCTAAACACGCAAGTTAGATTTTAGATCAAGTCTAAATTCACCCTTGAGGGTAATAATCGCTGAAAAATTTACTTTTTTTGTAATTTTAATTTTAGATTAGGTTTGTGCACTTGTGATAAATAGCTCTAAAGGGATTCTGAAAGCTACCACTGTAAAAATATGTATAGAATTTGAAACGCAGACGAAAAATTGCTTTAGAAATTCAAGAGCAGAAGTTTAGATCGTTTTCAAGTTTTAGTAGAACAAAAGCTTTTACAGAACAGTTTCACATTTATTTTTAATTATGCCATCATTTAGCATTTTTATCAAGAGAAAAACTGTTGCATTATTAATCTGTTTTAAATAAGATTTTCTAGATTGCTTTGGTTACAATTAGATTGAAAAAATTAACTTGTAATGCTATAAGGTTCTCGAGAAAATAAATATTTCTGATCTTATCTGTTATTTTATCTTTTGTATTTGCTGACATTTTTTAAATTTGAATTGTATTGCCGCAACATACTGAACAACCCCACAATGGAAAGATTAGAACGTAATCCCCATTAATGTCGGTAACAATGCAATACGTGCTGCGTCATAGGCAAAATAATGATTATGTAATGGTTATGTGTTCAATATAACGACAAAAAAATGCGTTATTTCCGAAAAAGATTAAATTAAGATAAAAATAGTAGCACGTAGCAAACATTCATTCTGAAAACGTGTTTGATAATGAAATTTTCAGGTAGTTTCATTTGTTCAGCATGCATGTAATTTTATTATGTATTTTACTTGAGATGTGTCTGACATTTCTTTTAAATTTTTTTTGGAATAACAATTGTGTGGTAACGTACGGGATTAGATAATTTTTTGGGAGCTTGATGATTGAGTGTCTGGAGAAAATATCGTTTTATTTAAATATCTAGTCAAAGTTGTCCGTTTGGGGATGGGCTATTGTATGATTAACGACCAAAGAGCAATAATTTTTTATACTTTTGCGTATAAAAGGTTCAGTATCAAAATAGATAAATCATTTATAAATGATAGCATTGGATATGCTTAATTTGCTTGAACCATAGAAAGTTTCTCATATACTATTAATAAATAGTTCTAATTAACCTGGCATGATTTTTATAAAATCAAAGTACCTACAGTAATTATCATTAATTAAATGAATTAAATTAAATACAAGATAGATTAGTTTCATTTTAAAATCATTTGAATTAAGACAGCAACCATAACCGTTTTTTTACCTTCCTCTTGTCAGGCTTTTATACCGTGTGCATTAACGAATGATTTCTATAGACTCGTGGTAAATTTTGGATCAAGTACGGAGTAAGCACCAAAGTGTGTAGTAAGATAAAATTGAAAATTGTCCTAACCTTATTTTTACAACAGTCACTTAAGGTGCAGTATAATTGTAATGATTTATATCAATAAATGTTGTTCTTGATTAGCACGTCTTTATTAATTCTGACCATTTTCTATTTACATTTCCTTTGTTCCAAAAATACCTTGTTTACTCTAGAGTTCTTATATACAGGGTGATTTATAATGAGTGTAACAAACTTTGACAACTTGTTGTGGAAGTTATTCTGAATAAAAAATGTCATGTGAACCTAGGTCCTATTTCACGTAGTTACAGAACTAAAAAAGAAAAAAGTTTTTTTTTGAGAAGAGTAGCAAATTCATACCTCTAGTTATCATTGAAAAAACAATACATTATTAATTAATAATCAGTTGCTTGTTAAGTACAGAGTTAATATTTGACAACTAATTGTTTGGTGTAAAAAGTGTAAAGTTAATAATTAGTTTGTTGAAAAATGTCAAATTTTTGTGCAGCTGAATATGCCGATATTGTTTTCGTGTATAGTTACTGTAATGATAATGCTCGTCGTGCATCCAAAGAATATCATTGCAGATATCCGAATAGACAGCAACCTTCTAATAGAATTTTTGGCCGTACTCTTCAAAGACTCCGTGAGACTGGTACAGCTGCTGTACATAATAATGCTGATAATCACGTTGGGGAAGGTAATGCCAATAATGAGGAACTTGTAGTCGATGTTGTTCTGGCCAACTCTACGCTTAGTACTAGGCGCATCGCAAGACAGTTGCACCTTTCTCAGAACTTTGTGTGGAGGACATTACACCGTGAAGAACTGCATCCTTATCACATTCAACGAGTGCAGGCATTACAGCCAGAGGAGTTTTGTACATGGTTACTACGCAAGATTGTCGAAGATCCGAATTTTATAGGTAGAATATTGTGGACTGATGAGGCTCAATTCACGAGGAATGGTATTAATAGTACCCACAACTATCATTTATGGTGTCTCCAAAATCCCCATGCTATCATACAATCAAGATTTCAACATCGTTAAGTGTTTTTAACTCGTGGTTGCTTGATATCGAAGTTTTCATGATTTCCTGAATGCAGAACAATATACTACTTTCCTAGATGGAAGGCTTTATGAGATGCTGGAAGACACTCCACTGTGATACCAGCATGATGGTGCCCCAGCTCATTATGGAAGACAAGTAACCGAATGGGCTTTTCTTTTACCTTTGGGGTCACCTAAAACACTAGGTCTAAATGACAGTGTTATCGTTCGTGTTTATTGTATTCAGGCTCAAGGGGTACATTTTGAGCATCTGTTATAAGTCTCTCACTTTCTCTTGTTTTCAAATTAAAGTTTAACTAAATACACAGCTTCTATGTATTTTGTTTTTTAAAATAAATAAAATAAAATAAAATGTAACTAGATACTAAACAATTACTTATTTACTACTTCTCATTATTTGATTTCTTTTAGTTCAGTAACTAAGTGAAATAGGACGTACGTTCATATGACATTTTTTGTTCAAAATAGCTTCTACAACTAGTTGTCAAAGTTTGTCGCACTTATTATAAATCATCCTGTATGTACATTGTACAGTGTGGTCCAATTTTGATGGCATTAAATGGGTAACTTTCTTATTAGCGCTGATAAATGAAAACGGCTTAGGTGCTCGTGAACTCTTTTTTCATGCTTATTCCATTACCGTTGCCAGAAATAAGCTGCCATCTTTTGTTTTTTTCCTAGAGAGAAAAAGTGAAAAACAGCCGATTCCTTCAATTTGCTGCAACTCCTTTATTTTGGAAGCTAGAACAAAATCATTTTAGCATTGTTGAAGCACTTTTTAACGTAGAATTCAATGCCATCAGTTGTTTTATCTAGCCCTTTCCATAACTGCTCAAAGTTGAATTTTTTAAATAGACCGATTCTTTTAATTTGCTGTAACTCCTTTATTTTCAAAGCTAGAACAAAATTATTTTAGTATTGTTGAGGCACTTTTTAACGTAGAATTTAATGTCGGTCGTTGTTTTCTAGTCTTTACCATAACTACGCTGTAACTCAAAGATGAATTTTGAAATGGACATTTTAAACAATTTGACTTTGTACATCAAGTCGGACATTTTGGGAGTAGAATCATAAAGACTTCTTTTATAGTTAATAGTCCAAGGTACTCAAAGATCTAAGCATTTTTACAGAACGCGTTTAGGGCCTTCTATGATGGTTCAAAGATATCAAAATCCGATCACAGTCTACCACTCATGACAAGAAAGGACCAGTCACGATACGACGCGACGTTTCATATAGAGGATGAATTCTTAGAATGATACCTTTCTGTACTTGCTGTAGCGGACGTGATAATATAAGACGATAAGACCATCGAACGAAATTCATAGGAATCGTTTTTGAGTCTAGTCTCGATCGCTGAATCTTTGAGATTTCTTACGGTTTTAAACTTTTTTTTGATTGAAAATCTTTTGTCAGAATAAATCATCTGTCCATTTTTTCGCAACCACCACTATCGTATCTCTTCTCGTTCTTAAGCCAAAAAATAAAATCTTGCGATTTTGATCATTTTTGAGTTATCTGAGAGAAATGAGTTCAAATAAGTGGACGAAGGAGGCTGCGTTCCATTTAAATATCTTACAATAGTCGAAGTCGACTTTTATAAAAAGAGGCTTATGGAAAAAATGCCTGTAGAATTCAATCACGTACATGTAGGAATAATGTATGGTGGCACTAAAGACGGCGCAGCGCATCTTACTCGTAATTCAACGACTTGAGTTGATTCAATTTTCACTGCTAAGGTTCACCCTAGTCGTTTATCGTGGTTAAGTCAGTATAAATCTAAGAGGAGGGTAACTCAACAAATGTGGAAACAAAATTTCGAAAAAGTCGTTGTTTTTCCAACTTTGAACCTTTCGGTCTTCTTTACTATGATGAGATTAATGAAAAGCCGTCATCAGCTTTTTTTACAGATAGGTATAAGTAGGATTTGGCTATGAAGTGACTGGGTTTCATAAAGAACAATTTTTTGAAAAGACTAACAGAACAAGTGATGAAGAATTGTGGCAAATCACTTTCAGCTCACATAGTTTCGTCTAATACCGTCCATCAGTTGTTTGTTTTTAAAATCAAAAGGATTTATAAGAACCAAAGCAACGTAATTCGAGACTGTTGGGGTAATGAAGAATCAGTTTTAGAGAAATATGTTAAAGGATAAGTCAATAAACAGTAGCTTTCTTTAAAAGCACTCTGTATACGCTGGGAATTTCAACGATCTGTGAATGAAGGCTGCAGAAATATCAGAAATACAGAGCGTTCTATAAAAGCATATTTTAAAGCTCTAACAGTGTTTGAATATTTTCATTCTGGTTTTGACCAATAATTGCTCGAATCAAAAAGTAAATTAAATAAAAAAAATAAGAGAAATTAAATTTAATCGAAAGCTATGGATTCTAGGAAAACAATGCAATGTATTAGGCAAGAATTTAGGAGTAAATTACAAGCGATAGACAGAGTTAAAAGGTTGCTACTGTAGAATTCTTACAAGCATCTCAGATTAGACCTGCTGTCGCTACTTTAGTGTTTTTATTTTCATCTTTAACTGTTCAATGTAATATTACGACATATTTATTCTACGAGATTATTATTTCTAAAAGTTTTCCCGACCTAAATGAGAGTCGTTTCAAGCACATTTCTGCTGCTTCGTATATTGGATCCCTACAATTCAGACCAATTAATTTGATAACATCGATTACCCTTTCTAATACCTGACGTCGTTTTTTAACTTGGCTTTCATGCAGCCTGTTTGGTAAATAGCAGGAACGTTTTTACGTCTTTGTTGTATAAATACGCAAATTAGCTATTCATAAACGGTTATGAATTTCTTCTTTTTTTCATATTTTTGTGATATCTGGTGAATGTGTTTCGACACATTCTGGTTAGTTAATTATATTTATAAAATTTAAATTAGAATCCAAAACCTTCGCCTTTACCTTGTCTTATGGGTAGTTGTAACGTTTTTTATTCTGCATAAACATTGTTATTGTGGTACTAAAACTATATAATAACGTTTTTAGATAGGGTTAACATGAATTAGATCTCATACGATTTGCATCCAATTAAGCAAGTAATTTCTTGTGATATAATGGTCTAATTCTAACAATACTCTTAGGTAATATCAGTCAGTTCTGTTTGTATTTTTCGTATTTTAATCTTACATTAGCATTACTGTTTGAAAATCATTATTTAAATCCCTGCGATAAAATATTAAAAGAATGTAACCTGACTTGATGTCAGGATCATAAATTGTTAGGTCAGGATTTGATTTTTTTCTGAATTACTTAAATGAAATCTTGCAAACATTATAAACAAAATGTGGCAGAAATAAGGTATACTTGCCAAACTGGCAAGATCTTTAGACAAATTCGAAAGATAACGAGTTTTTCTTCTGAAAATAAAACCTATCGTGATTGGGAAGGAGAAAAGCAGAACAAGACTTTTTTCGCAATAAGTAAATAGCACGTTGACCTATGTTTAATTGTCACACTTCCTCAGCATATAAATACATCATTGACCATCTTATATGTGAATAATACTACATATTATCCTATTTTAAATTTTAATAAGAATAATTACTAAATAACTGATAACTCTATTTTACTGAAAACAGTAAGTAAAACCCCTTGTTTGGTCAAAAAACGTTGGATTAAATAAGCCAATTCTTATAAAACTGAAGGTGACATTTAGAGGTAATTAATTCTTAATTTACAACTTGCAATAAGTGCATTTTACACGTACTGTTATTTTATTGTTTAATTGCATAGACGGAAAACTATTCTGAGATAAGGAAAACGAGGGCGATGGAAACAACAACCTTCCGTTCTTTATTTTGCTGCAATAAACGTTTCTTTAATATCTTTTCTCTCTTTAAATGAAGGTGTAAATAAAATTAAAATAAATATCACCTTGTTTCCTGTAAAAAAATAAACCACTCTCTTTATCTACCAACAGCAATTTAAAAAAATAATCTCGTTAACTTTATTAAACCCTTTAATTATTTTTAATACCAATCTAATTTAATCTGGGTAGAATGTATACAGCGCGCTATATTCGAGAAAAACAGGACGGAATTAATTTAATCTTTAGCAAAATCCAAAAAAAGGAAGAAAAATTAAAATGATCGATCGATCGTCGTTTAATAAGACCTTTCATTTTCGCCAAGTAAACTTATATAAAAACTTTGTGATATTTTCAGTGGTGGTTTTGATATTATAGCTAATTTTGAATTTTAAAGGCGTAACGTGATTATACATGCACGGTTTCGCTGTCAAACTTTGCACTTCTCGTTATCCTTCCAGTTCTTTAATGAAGAAGGCACGTAATCGAGTTAATTTGAAACTTTTACTACAGGATTTCATCTTGTGTTCTATATATTTTCTGGCGTGTCGTGCAAATAAAGTATCTCGTCTTTAAAGAAAATTACATTAATTTTTTATGCGAATTAAAAGAAAATTAGATGAGAAAGTTATACTGTTGTATATTTAAAAAAATGCTCCATTGATTCTAATAAGTGTAAAATGTCTCATAAATAATAAGTTTAACGCTGGAGTAAATTTGTGGCATGTATAATTAAAAAGGGAGGATTTATTCTTTGTGCTCTTCTGTATATATTACTAAAATGTTTTTAATAACATTAAGCCAGTCAGGGCTACAAAAAGTGACCACCGAGCAATCTCCTTAGAGATGATATGGTGTGGAGTGTCTTTCTTCATATTATTATCTTTTAGCTTAAATCATCTTAGAGAAGTAACTAATTAGGTACTGGGTAAGATTGTTAAATTTGTTATTAGTCTAGAATTACACAAGTAAAAGAAATTATATTTTATATTTTCCAGTCTTCTATCTAAAAAGAATACAAGATGACGTTTTCATATTCACATAGATATTTCCATGATAGTTCTCTGACTTGAATATATTCCACTATAGATTAGTTATCGAGTTTGTGTTATAATTACCTGCAAATTACAATATTCTGTATAAACTTAAAAACGGTTTAGAATTTACATCAATGACATAAAAAGACAAGTACGAAATAATTTATTAAGGGATTTATGAGACATGTATTAAGAATTGTTTTAGTTTACATTAACAGCCATAAGGATCATAAGAAAGTATACTTCATCGATCTATCTTTATTGTGATAGATGAAACTATAAGCACATATCTTTTGTTAAATACACTCTTTTAGTTAACTCTATAGCCTTCTCTACAATTAGTCGAATTTGTTCCTTTTACTATTAAGCAAGTAATATTAAGTACTAGTGAAGGTCATTAGCAGATTACTAAAAGCTAAAGTGGTTTCTGATGAAACTTTTGATATTCTGAAACTAAAGAAAAATAGTATTGTAGATAATATGTAATACAAAAGCTATAGTGTTGTGTTTTTTAAGATTTCATATTTTTTTTATAATCTGGGAGTTTTTGTGTATTTTTGTAAAAATAGACGTTGGTCCCTTGCATATATAAAATCTGCAATATAAAATTTGAACAGGTAATGGATTATTATTATGTTGCTCTTCTTACGATGGCACTTGGGCAGATACGACTCACAGGTTGGATTGACAAATTTGCTCTCAAATCTTAAAAAGCCAGGGCTCAAAATTAGATGGAATGGAATCTTCCAAAACCATCAAGATTTTAAATCGGTCGATATACTCTACCTGCACAAAACTTGAGCCCAGTCCTGCACCTGTCAGTTTCTGTATTTTAGAGCTGACATTCCGAACTTAACATTCGCTTTCTTCAAGAGATCTGTAATAATCTACCATTTTGTTTTGTGTCTCAAAAAGTTGCTTCCATAGACTTCTAGCCATTACAAACAGTTGCCGTAAGCAACATACTCTAATAAGAAAACAATCTTGCACAGCAGTGATTTTTCGTTTCTTACCTTTACTCCTGTGCCTTACAAATTGTCCAGTCTGTCTCTTACTATTCGGCTAATCAACTATTGGAAAATACCTCAGGCTTGTGCAACAGGTTGTTGATTTCTTCCTTTTTTAATAAGAGCAATTACTTGAACTGATTTTCTGTAGTGTTCTAAGCTGATTGATATTCGTGATCGACACAGTATATCACTTAGACAAAAGATTCTATTATAAAACCGAGTCAAGCCAGTTACTAATAAAGTGACTATAACAATTAAGAACAACTTTTGCACTTTCTCTGACAACGAAATTTGTTTTTTTTATTGAGTATATTTTAGCAATCAGAATGACAATACATCCTCTGAGCTAGTGTGTTGTCGTGATTGACGAGATGAGGGTTCTTCCACTGCCTCTTAGCCCGACTTCATGTCAGCTGGCCATAACCGTTTTAATCTTCTAGTAGGTGGCATCTGGAGAAGCTGCGGTAAGAGTAGATTAGGGTGGGTTTCTAGTTTGTTGTAATGTTTGGAACTTCGAGCATTAATTACTTCGGTGACAAATGGAACCTTCAAGTCCTGGTGAAGCGTTTGGTTGGACACGTACCATGTTGCATTGGTAAGCATGCGTAATATTTTGGATTGGCACCTTTGGATAATGGAAATGCTTGATTTACTTGCACACTCCCATAGTTCAATCCCATACGTCCATATGGGTTTAAGTATGGTAGTATAGAGTAGGAACTTGTTTTCTAGACTTAAATGGGGTGTTTTGCCTATTAGCCAATATTGTTCTTTCAATTTCAGGTTTATCTGTTTCTTCTTCTTACTAATGTGCTTTTTCCATGTAAGTCTGGAATCCAGATGGAATCCGAGATACTTTGTGGACTGGCGACAACGAAATAAATAAGAAATAACCTCTTTGGTCCAAATTAGACTTAATATGCGATTTTTATAATTAACTTCATCTAAGTACGCGCAATTAATGCAAACACAGCTTTATGCATTAATTCTTGTGCGCAGTATATCTTCAGGTTTTTATTCTTCTAAGTGTCTTTTCCTGCAAATACTACAACAAACGGTAAATTTCTGAATTGATAAATTGAGTTGTTAGATTATATTCAGATTCTGAGGGAAATCACATGGATAAATGAAAGAATTGGTAACTTTCTAACGGGAATAATGCGTCTAAACAGTACCCTCTAGCAAGATATGAGAGGATCCCCACAATATACTTTTTAATAAATAACATCATTAACATATATATCTTCACTGAATAAGAGAAGGAGTTCTCTTAAACTAGTGATATCTGTTTGATACAGTGAGAGGACATCGAAAATGTAAAACGTTTTGTCTATTAATTAGATATTTATTCTAGTCCGTTGAAGGGGAAAATAATAAAAATAAAACAAGAAGAATGATAACCCGACGTATATTCATACCTATATACAGGGTGTAGCATAAACCGAATCAAGCGGATATTTCGGTTACGAGGTAATCAAGGAATGCAAACCGTAATTTTTCTCAATTTTTTGTTGCTGAATACTCTCTATCTTTTACTATCATTTAAGAGAGAGTAAAATCAGTTTCCATTTGAGGTTAATAACACATGTTTTGGACTTATAGTTGTTCTGCTATGAAACGTGAGAAATTAATAGAAATCGGAGTAGGTAATGGATGAATTCTGTGAATTCCTATTATGAACAAAAACAGATTTAATTTGGTTTTTCGTAGTAAAATGACATATAGGCTAAAGCGTATGCTTAAACTACTCACATGCCTATTTTCCGAAATTTAAAGAAATAAATAATCAGGGACCCGTATTGGTAGATGAGAGAGTTTGTTGAGAGATGGCAATCTTGAAAACAAGACGTAATACTATCTGCTTTATATAGAGAAGACTTTATTATAAATTTTTTATGCTTTTAGTTCGTACTCAAAATTATGTCCGCTTTTAGATATGTCTGCTAAGAGAGCTTTTACGGTAGTAACTTAATTGCATTTGATTGAATTTGTTTAAAAGTTTTGAGAATTGAAATACCTGCTAAAGGAAAACGCACCATTACTCAACACAAATATGGTCAACGAAAGCGATACATTTTGTAAATCACAACAGTTTACATTTATTTTTAGCTTTTCACTACATGGCTTGCTAAGACAAGTCTGAAAACTGCCAAATAGCTTGCACATTCTATAGCTACGAGATTGAGATTGATATAACCGTCTTCGTCAAAGTAATGATGTAGATATCGAGGTGAAATATTGATCTTGCATTATCAAGGTATAATAACCAAGGAACCATAATGATAAGCCCACATCTTCGTTTAAAATACAAAAAATATTGCACATAGAAGTTAAATTTCTCTTCTGAAGATCAAGTTTTGAATAATCTTATGGGATGCATCACTTTCGAGTAAAATTAAAGTTCTTTAGAAATCTGTCAAACTTAATGGTCAGTATCGAAAGCTGTTTTGGTTGCAATATCTTCAAAGCTAACTAGTACACTGTTGAGATGAAACCTTTTTATGATTGGTAGGGAAGCAGTAGAACTAGAATACTTCGTATCTTGGAATCTTCTTATTCTTCTTTCAACTAATTGAGAAATAATCTGTTAAAACATATGTATGTACATGAAAGTCTTCTGTACTGTAGTCAGCAATCAAGTACCCATACCACGATACCTTCTGAAATATACCCAGGAGCAAAAGCTAGAAAAGCACCGAAACATTAACCGTAGGTACCTTATAAGAAACAATAGCAACTGCATTGCGCAGTGGTAGAGGTGAACCTGCTCCAAGTGGATGCTTTTGTGACGGTGATGGTGGTGAAGCCGGCAGATTTTGAAACGCTTTGGCAACAGCACGGATTCACTGCTTCTTTAACGTCTCCTCTTGGACTGACCAAACTTTTCTTCCACAGTTGAAGCTGAGTATAACTATTAAGGCTCACTGCTGCAGCAGATATAACTATAATAATTCAATTTGATTTTTATTGTGGTGGTTATATGTGTTTGCTATCAAACTTTCAATTACTAGTACTGTCCTGAAGAATAATCAGGGGTCCCTTCACTGGAGTAACTAACCCCTATGGCACCTGAGGGCGCTTGGATCGAAAAACCAAAAATTGAAAATGTCCAGTTTGAACCTGTAAAATCAATAAATGATCTATTTTCTAATTTATTGTTTGTATAAAAGTCATTTCCTATCATGTCGAGACCGATAGGTCAGGATCGATGCAGTAGACCTTTTAGCTTTTTGCAATTTTTCACAAACCGGATTGTATAGTCTCGACAATTACATAGATTTTTAGGACACACTTTTCGCGAAAGGCGTATTATATAACATTGCAGGGGGCACAATGATACTTAGTTACGTCATTGTGTGCTTTACAAAAAACAGATAAGTTTTGTATGTAGTACGGCGCTGTCGATAAAGGTTGAGAAACGCTGATTTAGAGTTAACGCTTATAAATAGCTTTTGAATTCTTGCAAAAAATTATAGTTTATTCTCTTGTTTGCTGAATATTAGTTTTAAATAAAAAGATTAATAAACTGCATGGATTAATTAACACGGGATATTATTTTAGAACATATTGTCATTTTGTGCTAACACCTTAGGTAATTAATTTCCAGAGATGTAGTTGCCTTTATACTGATAATATGAACATAAAACAACAAAGAGGATTTCAAGAACTGATTTTGAAGATTTTTATGTTCGTTATTAGATATGCAGACATCATAAAAAGAAGTAATAAAATCGCTATGAATAGGCCTTCACGATACTGCAGTAGCTTTAAAGAACAGATTTAGATATTGACATCATTAAGGGCCTTGATATGTCAGTTTCTTATCATTCTATTTTATTGCTTACTAATGCCCACACGTTAGTTTTTGAGGTATGGCGTTTTGGTCAGTGAAATAGTACGTTTAGTAAAGTATATTATTATAAGTCACTGTAAAAATATAAAGAATAAATCAAATCGAGATTTGTAATATTATGTTAGCTTTCCAGTTTATTTTTACGATACAACTTCAGGTATGGTAACTCGTTGATATTCCCAGGGATTAAAGACATTAATTTTACTTCTGGTTTGCATTTTTATAAAATATTATAATCATTTTAGTTATATGCTAATTTCTAATTATTCATTACAGTTTGTGTCTTCCACAATATTCAATAACATAGATGGATTCTAATTATATTTTAGATTCAGAAAAAAGGTATGATTAATTTGGTTCTGATTTCTAAATTTATCTACTTTTTTATATGCCACCGACTAATCTGATGTAACACATTTAATTTAGACTGCAAAAAAAAGGTAAGAAGGTTTTCATTGCACACCTACATGCAAAAAATTAGTAATGTGAAGGATAAAGAAGCCTCAAGAATCGATTTAAACACATCGAAGTTAGTCAGTATAAATTTATAACTCTTATAACTCTCTCCAATTTCACAATATTTAAGAATAAAAACAGAAAGAAAAAACTTAATTAGGTATTCATCGACCACTAGAATTTACTTAATACAATCTCGCGGTCTAGTCATCCTTAATTTCCAGGTACGTAAGGTAAAGTTTAGTGTACGCGCGCACGTGGGCCAACGTGTGGGATGGAACTACAGACACTCCTAGCACAAATATGCCGTGTTATGTATATTTAAAAACGATAAAAGTCTACTAAAGTTTATACGATCCTTCTTACACTTAAGAAAAATATGATAGGTTTGTCTCATTTCTTGTAGGAATAACGTGCGTACGTTTTTTGGAACTGTAACATTATTGCCCACTATCGAGATTTAGGCTTAGTAAAGGTTTTTTGAAAGGCCTGTTTTTCACACCGCTGCTAACATTGATTTTTTTCCTTTATTTAATTTAATATACTACACTTAATTATCTTCAACTCGTTTATTAGAATTTTAAATTTTATATAATACACAAAGTTGGTAAAATTGGAAAAGTGATAAGACCTTCTTTTTAAAACAACTTTGAAAGCAAAGCCGCCTACATAAATATTTATATATCTACAGGTAGTTAGTTTTTGTTCCGTTCATTATGTAAAGAAATAGCATCATGTAAAGTAAATGTTTTCTAAAATTGGTTTTGTTTCCTTTATTTATTTTATTTATTACTTTGTTATTTTATCATGAAATGTTTAAGTTACTTTAGAAGCAAGAGAGAAAAAATAACATAAAAGGTATAAAATTAGATTTTCTACAGATCTCATTCTATAAAAGAATTTTTAATTTATTGAAATTGTAGTAAACCGGCGCAGGGTGAGACGTGCACATATTTAGAGCAATACAAGATGCATTAAGGGTTGTGCCTTAATTTAAAAGTCTTAACTTGTATCCAGATGTTAAGTAACGGAGGTCAAGTTGCTGCTAATTTTGAACTTTTTAAATTGGCTCATTTATTTCCCCTTCTTTATTGGAAATAAGAACTCATTAATAGGTATATAGGGTATGCTATTAGCAGTTGATAGCTGTAAATCAAGCTGGTTTTATTAAGCATGTTCACATTTATCACGATTAGCTATTCCCTGTAGGTGATAATTAATATCAAGTAAAAACCATAGGTCTTTATAGCCTTCTGTAGAAAAGAAACCGAGAAACATTACAATTGGCGTTTCTCAATCACTTTACATAACAAGAATGAATGTAATATCTAGGTGCAGTATTGAAGAAATAAAATTAAAGTTAATTTTTACCATCTTAAATCAAGAAAGTGTTCATTATTTTGCTCAGAAAAAGCTTGACGACCTTGAGGAAATTTGGTAAAGCATGAAAACAAACACGTGAAGAACATCGAAAAGAATTATTGAAATCAGCTGTAGCATTATCAAAATCTTGTTATTGGCTGCTGATTGATTCTCAAAACACCACAAATAACTTTAAAGTACGTGTTATTGTATGGACTTTACATTTAAGTCGTAAGATTAATTGAAGAGCTTAGAAGCAAAATTTTTTGAATTTTTTGTTAAAATGACTCTTTATATGTAAGTGCAGTTGGGTGTACTGTGGAGGTTTTAATTCATTGGTGAAAGTGATATCTAAGTCAAAGTTTTAACTTTCCAGCAAAAACATCAATTGGCAAATAAGATATAATCCTAGTATCATTTCTAACAGGAACTGAGTGTTACTTAGAAAGCCATTATAAGGAATAAAGCTTCGCTTTTGAAATCGAAGGAAAACGCTTAATTGAACTATGTACGTGTACACAGCAAAGATTTCGTAGACTAGAGTGTCTTTCTACGTTCGTTGAATCGAGGATTCCAATGTTGCACTCCTAACTAGGACATTTGCTGGAATTGAACTCTTGGACTTAATCATTTCGAAGTGTAAAGAAAGCGTCCAGCGATGAGAAGTGACGTGGATAATTGGAACGGTGAAAATCTGAACAATTTTTTTATAATAGAATCACTAATTTGGGCACTTACCTATCTAAAACGTAGAAGACTAAACTTATCCCGAGTCGGGTAAATTTAGAGATCTGATCAGATGTAAAACAAAGCATTGGAAGTTGAAGCAAAACAGCCTTTGGGCTGTAAGATTTATTTTGAGGTAATGAAGTCCAAAGTTATGGGAATGCGGACAGATACCACTTTGAGTCTTTGTCGGGGTTTACTATTATTCATGGTTCAAATGCTTTAATTCTGACGACGTCGACATCTAGAGAGAACTGTCCAGTGTCCATTTTTGGCATTTCTGGGCTACGAGATCTCTTAACGATATTGCTTAGCTCTATTGCACATTTGACCATAGAGTAAATGAAAAACGGTGATCTCTACAGTAGAAGATTCCTTGCAGGTACTACGAATGAGTGGGTTCAAACAGGTTTATCTTTTCTATTGGACTTAGCATAGTAAGTCAAAGCGAGAGCCGAACTCATCTAAAAAACTTGCATTCTTGTGGGACCGAACCTTACAGTCTCCATACACTCGACGCTAGTGTTCCAGAATGGTAAGATTTAAAGATGATTCAGAACGGCCAACAAACCCATTACACACAGTGCTACAGAAACAGATTTTCTATTACGTAGTTTCATTAGATTCGGGTTTAGGCGGCATGATTTGATGTAAGCAAAATTAACTTTTTTACATAAAAATTAATAACAAATGAACCCTCCAAAGTTTCAAATTCTAAAAACTTTTCAATATTTGGTTATTATCTGGAACATTTTCCCTTGAATTAGCAGATGAGTAAAGTGCGCTAAAAGCAGTTTGACAAAGTTACAAAATTCTAGTTTGTGTTTATCTTAGGTTTAAACATATAACTAAGTGCAAGATGCTTAACCCAAAACACATTAAACATGGCATTATGATAAAGTTTGACAGTAGCGCTTCTTATAATGAACTGTCCTTCAATTTGAAATTGTAATATGCAATTTAAAATGATTTGATGTTGCGTGGTACTCACCAAGTACGTAAGACATGCCTCCTTCTTACTGCTGTACTTGTCTAATCTCATTCGGTCTATACGTAGGTGCATGAATCAACAAATTGTTGACATGTGATTAAAGCGCAACATTTTTTTTCTTACACGAATTGGAAATATTTTGCTCGACGACTATATTTCTCCTCTCTTTTGTTTGAATTGGTCTTATTTTTCCTTAGAAATCCTATTTTTATTTTGCAATGCTTGTTCAAGATAATTTTTCTTATATTTTCTTTGCTTATTTTTTTATTGGGTGTCTCACTGTTACAGATTTTGATAATGAAAATTCTGATTTTTCCATTGCGATAACATCTTTTAACTTAGCTATTCTCTTTTAGTGGTTTTTTTTAGTATTAGACGCTTATTATATTGCAGCTATTTTAAAAAACAGACTTCTCTCTCTAATATGCTTTTCACAACAGGAATGTTATCGAAAGTTTGTATTTTGTGTTGAAGTAAAACTTAATAATATCAAGATTTTATCAAACTCAAAACATATGGTGGTTTCTTAGCTTTCTTTATTTTGGCTTCTGCAACAAAACAATTCTGACCTTGGTGTCAGCAAGTTATCTTCAGTAATTTGTATCTGTTTGGTACAGATATATCTAAGGTGCAAACGAAAACAACAAACCATTTTTGGCTATTGCATCCAAAGCAAAAGTGATCCGTCTGCAAAAACTGAAAACCAACAGGTAAAACTTTCAAAGCATCGTGCATCACATAGTTACCAAGACTTTTCAAAAACTAAAGATCTTAGCGTTCTTGGTTAAATAGCAATACTTTTGTGTTTCTTTATAATAATGCAAGGTCTCATGCAATGCAGACTCAAAATATTAGAAGGGCTGGATTAGGAGATTTTAGCTCAACATTCGGAATCCGGATGAAAATAACTATTTTTCATTTGTTTGCTATACTAGAGACTATTTGTTCTAGGAGTAGTAAAATTAGTAGAAAGATAGAAAATAGATAAAATAATTAAGAGTAGTTACATAATTAGATATTAAAAAAACAAAACACGGTTAACTTTATTTCACAACCAAAAACTAGCAGAATTCTTGCACCCATCAGTACGGTATTTTTTAATTTTGTAGAAAAAAGAAAAATCCATTAACACGTACTCTACATACACGTAGTAATACAGCACTGATGAACTATTAAATATGATACCATTTTTTTTTCATGGGGTTTTATTTTTATTACCGGTTCATTCAATGCTTAGAAATTCTTTTAAGGTACGGTCAGTCATTATCTTTTATTTAGTAATAACCTGTTACATATTTACGTATTTTGCTATATCAAAACTATTTTAGAACTAAGACTCCGAAGTCAAGAAGAACATCTTGCGCTGATGAACATGATGCCATTCTATTCTGTATTTAGATTCCAGCCAAAACAAAAATAGATGCTTTTGCTTGTTTTCATGTTTTTGCTTCTCCTTTTAATTAGCGAAAGGATTCAGGCTGTTATTTGCATTTATGTACTGCCGGAAAGAATAAACTAACGAAGTAGGTATTTTAATGTTATTTTAATCTGTATTCATTAATATTCATTTTTTCAAAATGAAGATATATCAATTGAGTTAAAAATAAACATACGTAAATACTACAATTTAATAATATTTTCCTACGATTTATTCTAAGCTTTCTGACTAACCAATTTTTCAAAGGTTAAAATAATTTTATGCTCAATAAAACTGCAATTTTTATTCACGGTATAAGACAGTAATGTTAGATACACCGTGTAAATGACTGGAATCAGAATAAATTAACCATATTTTGCGCATGAAAGAAAATGGAAAATGTATTACCCTAAGGATAAATAAGCATTTTTCACACTGAAAAGCTGACTTATCCCCGTTACGTACTTTTCTTCTTTATTTTATGATTGTAGGATTTTACTTCCTGAAATTGTTGTTTTACGATAGGAGTTGTTATTTTATTTCGAGATTACCACTGTATTTCCTGTACCCGTTTCTGCTTGTAAACGAAAAAGAACATCGGCTGAAAGAATCTATTATTGGAAATAATGCAAGTTTATTTTTAAAGAAATGACGAGGAAAGTTTTAAGTATACAGCCTGTTGCAATTTAAATGCGAATGTGAAAAATTGAAATTGCTTATAAATAATTACAGCACTTGTTTCTATTAAAGTATATATCGTAAATTGAATAATGCACGATCTAAACATACCAAAAGCATGCACAATTAAGCAATCCAATTTTTCAAACTCCCATTTAAATTGCAACAGACTGTACAATGAAACAAGTGTCTAATTGCACATATTTTAGAAGAAAGTTACTGATTTCTCATACCGAATCTGTTCCTTAATGCTCGAGCAACGACGACAAAGGAGAATTTATTGCTAATTTACACATGGCAATTTACAGAACTAGGTCTTATTACGAAATTAATATTTCAGTAGGGTTCAAAGCTGCTTAAATTGGTTTACATTGTGGGCTGTTCAATTTACTGAAGAACATACATCACAATAAAAACTATTATCTTCTTTTACCGCATAAACAATGAAATTAAGAGAACAAAGTTTGTGGTTAACATTTCATGTTTGCGAAATTCCTGTTTGATGTTTAATTTTTTTCGTTGTTTTGACTTTTGACTTTTTCACAAGATTTGTTTACTACGAGATCACAATAGCCGGTTCGAATCTGGAGAAATATTCTACCTTCAAAGTATATCATGCCGTATATTTCAAGAACTCAAAAAGTGCTGCCATTTTAATTTTTGCAAAAATCATCCAAAGGAACTTAATTAAATTCAAGATTAGTATCTTCCTTTAGACAATCTTTTGTAGACTTTGTAAGGAATTTAAATCAGAATTTTGAAATAGACGAAATAAATCTATTTGTTTTGTTTACCAAACCAGCGTCCTGAATGAGGATATTGCCTTGCTTTGCATCAACTCTTAGAAAAATCTTACAGCTCCAAATAATGGAGATTTCTTTTCCAATTGATCATCGTACAAGTCACGAAAACTGTTTACATGTTTAGTTGTATTATTTGTACTAATAACCAATAGGGTTATGGTTGAAGATCATTTCTCCCATTAATCTTTTTGATAAAAATGTCTAAAATTACAACGTAGGCAAACGCTTTTATAACCCTCAATGAGCAAAGACGTTTTGCATCGTTTAACATTGACATTCGATGAAACGAACGTAGAACAGTACTTTTGGATATTTGAAACTTTGATGTGGATACAATTTCAGCAAGCATCTATCTATAGTTGGTACATTTGAACATTTGTCTTTGATTCCTACGAAACAGCTTTGAATTTGTACAAATCTTGTAATTTTGCACATAGTCCATGAACTTACAGATGTATAAGAATTTCGTTTTGCTGACTAATCAATCTCAGCCATAGACAAACTATCCATAACATGACCAGACAAACTTTAAGCTTTATGATATTTTGTTGGTGCGTCCTGTAGCTTAAATTGTACTGCGTAAGATATTTTAAGCCTAAATACTATAGTTTTGCTGTAGTTAAAGAATATTGTTTGAGGTTTGTTTAAGTAGCATTTTGCACTTTTGCAGTTCAATCTTTTAGTTAGGTAGTGCCATAGGTGAACGGTTATTATACATAAGCACACTGGCGCCAATGCTTTGGCACTTTAGTATGAAATGTTTCTAAATATACTGGGAAGGGTCAATACCTCTACGATTGGGTTAAGATTATTCTAAAGTCTTCTACTGTTCGATACTTTTATATAAGGAAATCTTTGACATGAAAGTAGATAATGTAGTAGTATCAGTCGAGAGCTACTATGTGGATGTAGAAAAAAGATCATTTCTTTTGAAGTCAGTAATGCAGTTTTTTTTTATCTCCCATTGACACTCAACAATGGAACATAGAACCAATAGCAGAGGCTAACATCAAGGATTTATCATGACGTATTATTTTTACAAGCAACTTTTATTTATGGTAGTCGAAGAACTCGAAAGTTTTTTGAATTTAGGATTTTTTTTGAATACTTGGCTTAGTGTATATATCTAAAACTGGCTCCATCATACTAACGGAATATCTCCTTGACAATATTTATCTCATTCTAAATATATGACCCAAAACTCTCCAAAAAAGCAGATCAATTTTTCTAGAAGTAAGTATCCATATCTTTTAACACCAATGGAGAAAACGATTTTTATTTTTATTTGCTGATCTATTGCTTTACATTTTGCCAAGCTGGTATGTAAATTATCATCTTAGAATGCACCAATTAATAAATGTGAGTATCAATGTTCACAGACGACCTTTCCATGCAACTGCAACATCTAATATTCTTTTTCTGGTTTATTCTTTTAAAGGCTTTCTGTTTTCTGAAGACCGTGACTACAAACATCTTCTTGCTCAATTTGTTTTTGTTTTATCTTGGAAACTTGAAGATATTGCTTCCATTTTCATAACTGTAAACTGCCTTGCCGGTCATGGTATAGACACTTTTCTTGATGGCAAGCTTGTTCAACGTGACGTATTCTTCGGCTCAAAGTTTAAGCAACTTTGCAAGATCGTGTTCATATTTTGTTCGAATTGAGCACGGTTTAGACTATTGCATTTGACTAGTTTGGTAGTTTACTGTAATTCATAATATCCGTAAGCAAAATTTAGTCACACTATGGCTCCTCTCAACCTCTCGTCCTCATTGTTAGTTATTTATGTAGGCAATGCATTCTGGCTATTTTAGGCATTACGAGCTAGTTTAACTATTTCTTTTCACAGTAATTCTAGAACTGTTTCAGCGTTTTACATTCTTGTTATATCCATGATATCTAATTGTAAGTCTAAAGATGAGCTAGATGGATCTGGAGACTTCGAGCCCTCAAGTCTAAAATTTGAACAATCCAAGCTTTTTCGGGAAACCATTATTATTTGTTTTTCCGTACAATGAATTTTAGATATTATCAATAGGTAGTTTTATAGATTGAATAAAAACATTCGTATTTTCTCAATGTCTGAAACATCAAAATGGTTTTTATTCTGAAATTTCTTTGAAGCCTTTATTTGCGATTCTATACGATTTGGTCGTTTATTTTTTAATTTAAATTTAAAAAAGACACATTGAAAAGACTGTCATTTGTTTACTCAACTGCATATCCGTTTGTAGTGGATTGTTGTTGTTGTTGTTGTTGTTGATGATGATGATGATAATTATGGGCGTGTCGTATAATTCTCCATGGGATTAATAGAGATTTTGGGAAAACCAGTGTTTGTATAATCCTTACAGACTTTTATTCTAATTAGAAACTACAGTTAACTGATTCCAAATCTTTTCCGTAGAGGGTTCAAATGCAAATTTTGCAAATTAGATATTGACTTAATGTAACGTACACCCGTGGTTTGTATATCATTCTTTTAATAACTGAACCTTTCTTTACGTACCTATCTTTTATTAGCATTGTAAAAAAGCTGTATTTAAGTTTCATCTACATTAAAATTAACATAATTAAAGTAATTACACCATACCTTGTAACTAATTAATTTTAAGTGCTAGGTGTCGTCGTTACTTTATAGGATTCATTTCTAGCCGATGCGATGGTGTAAGTTCAACTAGCTGGAGAGAGACTTTGATAATTTTGCCATTACTTTGTAATACCTTCAAAGCTACAAAATTCTAATTGTACTTCTAAAGCAGCGGGACAGTGTTAATACTAAACTCGCTTTTCTTGAATTTTAACTATTCTGTAAAGATATCTGCTACTGCATACATAAGATATAACCAAGAGTTTGCGGCAGTTGTAAAAAATAAACACCGAATTTTAAAATAAAATTTGTTTTTTAATGTTTTTATGTATCTACACACTTTTTGTTTAACACGAGCAGAACTGTTGTAGATAAAACGAAAGAGCCAACGTTTAGACTTTTAAATGCGTCTCTGGACGAATGTTTTTCTTTATACTTACATTATATTTAACAAAAAACGCTTTATATATAGCAAATAGTACTTTTTATTCAAAGAAGAAGGCGAGACTTAATAAAAGCGTTTGTTTTCTCTACCCACTGGTTAAAACTTGCGGTTTATACCCAACGGCCCACTTTTGTGTGTTTTCGTTGCTATGTCTGCCTCATTTCTCATTTGAGTAAGCCCGACGGGAGAGTATTTGAATGACGCCCTCGGATCCATTTTACTTGCTCGTACAAGTCTCAAAAGGAGTAATGCTAAACTACTTTGATTGCAGCCCAGCTTTTCGTCGTATTTTTAGCATGAACAATGACACGAGAAATTAATTTCCCACTTTTTTTCTAGAACCTTTTTGTATATTTTGTTTGGTTTTTAACATTGCATCTTATAAGCACACAATGCATGAATTAACTTGCAAAGTAACTTCTCGTGTTCGTTTAAAATTTAAGAAAAAAGAATAGGATTATCATTTTTTTAATGCCGCAATTATTTTCTAGAGGAAGATGAATATTTGGCGTGACACTCATTAAAACCTACAGGAAATATCTGAATAACACCTTCAGAATAATTGTGCATAATGTGGACAGTTGGAATTTTGTTTAATTGCATGTTTAATGTTACATGATAAAATATGTAGGTAGGAGTTTGTTCTCTACTAATTTTAAACCACCTCGTGTCTTTTCCCTTGTCTCTTAGTCGACTTCCATTTTAGTTTTACATTAACCCTCGTTTGTTTTATATAGAGATAACGCTAGGAGTTTTCTGAATATAAACTAAAATGAGTTGTTCGTGCTTCTGCTTTGTTTGTTTAAAAAATTATTTTAAAATAGCCAGGGAGATTTAAAAATTAATTTTATAAGGATGTTAACAGGGGTAATCTCTTTTTGAAGTACATTTTGTTTTTACAAGAAAATCAAATCAAAATAAAAAAATAGAAATCTCTAGCAAAAAGCAAATCAAATTACATAGAAAAATATTTTAGAAAATTGGGAAATTCAATTAATATTAATAAAAAATGGAATTGAATTATGTTAGTTAATTAAATCTTTTCAAAGAAAGGGGGCTACAGTTTGAAATCCTCGAAGCCAATACGGTCGTATATGGAGCTATTCGTTCCTAGCGGTTAGCATACTTAATTGCATCCATCTTTCGAGCTTCCCTTCTTTCCTTAAAACTACAATAAAGGGTTTGAATCAAAGTGGAAATTTGAAATAGCGAGCTGTGTAATTTGTGAGATCTTGTCAGCCAAAGTTGTGCAGTATACAGGCTGTCCCTAAATTGAACTTATGTACAGCTGGTTAAATATAGGATGTCACCTTTTAGATTCTTGTCGAAAAATTCCATTTTTCTTAGAAACGATCTGACTGATTTTGTGCCAAGAAGTCTACATACATCGACAAGTTTTCGCCGATTTAAGTTGAACATGTGCGTGGTACACCAAACCTACTTGTGCGATTAGAATGCATGGTGGTTTAAACCGAAGGAACCTTGTCAACGTAGACTTTTTGGCACAAGACTTGTAAAAGTTGTAACATTACGGCATTAAGGCAGCTCAGTAAAAGAACTGTGTGTTTATCCTTGGAATATTTTATTGATTTTCTTGAAGTATGAAAAGTTTTAAAAAGTGATCCTGGCCTTGTTACATTTAGTTTAGTAAAATTATTGAAGTTTTAGAACGATAAAAGGTTTTAGTAGTGCTAAAAGCCATATTTCTGTCTGTAGAAAGAATAAAAATTATTGAAGGATGTGTAATATTTGTCATAGGAAGAGCGTTAAACCAAATCTGAGAAATACTGAAATTTTCATTTGTATTGTTAGCTCTTGGCTTTCACAGTAGAATTTAATGCTATAATCGGGAAATTCTATAAATTGTTGTCAATATACAGACATGCAATATAGGCAACCTCGCACATATAGTTAACTTTGTTAATCATCAATATAGAAGGTTTCCGCACGGGTAATGCTATTCACAAATACGATTTCTTTAACTTGTTTTATACACTGATTATTATTTATTAGAAACGAATGAATAAGGTAAAAGTCGATATTTCTGATATAAATTTTTAATAAGAATTTTTATTACGAAGTATATATTTTCATATTTAAAGGTGCAGATTTTTTATTAGCTACGTCGATTGACGCTCTTCAATTTTGGGTATAGGGAATAATGATAATAAAGGCTACAGCAGCTGTGCGTTGAACGATATTGAGTCTGATATTGCTTATAACACCGAAAGAGGTCCTAGTTAAGTTAGTATTGCATGAAAAGGGGGGAATACTGTCAAGTTTCTTAAAATTGCTTTATGCAGTATTTATATAAAATGGGAAAAAATAAGTACAAGAGGGAAAAGTAGGCATAGGAAAATGCTCTTTTTTGTCTTTCTATTTCCATTTTTATTTTAGCAAAAGTAGTCGATATTTCTGCTTGGTAAGTTTTACATATAAGATGTATTTGTGAAATCGCAATAAATAATAAATTACTACGATTATTAGGATGACGGCTCGGTTATTGAATTCATCAATACTTAGTCCAACTAATCTTGATAAAGCCAAAGCTGTAAATAATAAGAATCGACACTCTCTTGAGTAAATTAAGTCATGATTTTTATAAATGAAGCATCGAAATCTAGATTGTATACACATTCTGCAGCTTTTCCTGTTAAGGCTGTGTTACAGTAAATTCTCAAAAACTCCAATTATTTCATTATTCGTATGTTTAGGTATTCTGTTTCTGGTTTGATTATGTCTCAACCAAATCAATCTTATACTTAATTCCTACAAATTGATTCCATTTAGGATTTTGATTTTCATTCTTTGTGAGTCAACAATTTATCAGTTCCAACAATTCACTACTCTGGCTTTTCAATCTTAGAGGCTTGTCATTTAAAATCTGGCATTTTAAGAAAGATTTTTGTTAATGAACTTTCTTATCTTAAAGATAAACTAACTAAGGCATAGATGGTTTTATAAATTCCGGATTGGTTTTACGGGTTACATTGTTGTATTGACTTTTCATTGTAGATTTCGTAGGAAAAAGGGTTTTAATCTTGAAAAATAAAAGATCTTTATTAACAAATATAATACGTTCAATTTTAAAAACATTTTTACCTACATTTTACTGCTCAAAATACACTTTAAGCGATAAGGATATTTGTTAGAATAGGTAGCAGAGTTTATTTATAATCTGGTTAGTTGACAGTTTATTTAATTCAATAAAACCACTTAGCATAATACTTAAATAATAAAAAAAGTGTTAAAATCATACAAAGATAAATAAGGACAACGTATTTAAAAAGCGCTCTAAACGCAGCATTTTAAAGAAAAAGAATACTCAACAAAGAAAATGAATACTCATATCCTTTTTTGGAATTAGTTCAGTTTCTAGTTGATTCAGGTCTGATGTAAGTTAGTTTAATGCAATTTTGCAAAGTTTGTGCATTTATGCCCTAGGATCAATAAAACATTGTGTATGTTCGTGAAGTAATTGGCATTTTGCAGTCAACGACAGTACAATATATTCTATTTCATTGTTGAGAGACTGATCGGACATTTTCGATTTACCATAAACTAATAATACCAAAGAAACGTAAATTAATATAACAAACAATTGAGCGCTATTTAGATGTATTTAAAAATGTAGTTAAAAAGATGATTTATGATATTTCAAGTAGAGCTTTTTAAAATACATAGTACAATTTTATTATCAGGTGATTTTGGAAATTCAAACTGTTTTTTTGAATTTAACATAGAGATTTGTTAATGTTTCGCTTCCTACAAAAAAAGTCCATCAGAAATTCTGTTCACTAAGCAAAATCTCAAGGTGCAATGGGTGGAGAAAAATAACCTTTCTAGAATAATAGATTTCACGGGTTTGTCAGGTTCTGCAAAGCATTAATATTAGTTATTTGATCCCAGTGACAAGCAGAATGGTGATGTTTCAATATAAAGGTTTCCATATGAAATGTCACTTAAATTTCTTAATTCTATATAGTAGCATTCTTTTATATTATATCGTCTAAATACGTCGGGTCTTAAAAATCTACGACAAGTACAGAGTATGAATTTTCACGCACAGCACGTTTTAGAAATTGGAATGGTTTCTATAATACGAAGTAGGTCTTGAGAACTTCAACTAGAAAAATCAGCACCTAGAGGAACCCATAGATGATAGAACCTTTGCAGGAAGTTGAAACTCCCTCTCTATTCTGTGTTATGCGAATTCAGTAGATAAAAGCATGGGAGTATGCTAGGGTCTAAGGTAGACTTTGATTCATCAGAACTGTTCAAAGACATTTCTAGTTAAAGGAAGTTTCTTGGATAAAGTAAAACACGGTTTTTTGTCGGGAATCAAACCAACAGTCTCCACACTAGACTAATTGAATCATGATGTTTCTAAATCATAGAGTTCTTTCTTAAGAGAAAAGTCATTAATTATTGAAAAGTCCCTTAGAAAAGATTGTTTTCGTATTTGTAAAGTCTGTCGAATTCGGTGATGGTACAGTACAGTACCATACAGAGCATAGTTATATAAAATGATTTTGGAAAGCCACGCTATTCTTACGAATACTGTCTATCATTTGGGAAAGTATCTAGAAGATCTAGATATTGCGATCTCAAGGCAGTTACTTAGACTATTAATTACGGGATCCTATAAAACGGTTATGGCAGGAATGAAATTGCGTCAATCAAAAAGTCATTTGTGAAACTTCTTTGAGCAATGTTCTTAGATAAACGGTTACAAAAGTAATGCAAATTTGCAGTGCTCTAAAGTTTATAATACTACATGTAATAACTAAAAACTTAATTCCGACTTTCTGAAATCCCTGGCAACGCGTGCTTGACAGATTCTCTTGATCTGAGCGTCCTTAGTTGAAACCCGATTCGAATTATATCGAAATTAATTTTTTCACGTGGGCATGTTAAACGATGATTTATACTTGATAATACTTTGAATTCCTAATGTAAGGTGAAAGATATTGATAATGAGTACCTTGTCCAATTAAAGTAATTCATTCATGCTTTGCTAAAAGTGCCTTAGCAATGTTTTAAGAATTTTTGAATTTGTCGTTGATATTTTAATGGTGAAAACTTTCTCGATTCTCAATAACACCGCCAAAGACCGTAAGCATCTTTTATAAGTAGAAACTGCAGGTAATTTCATATTACTTTGAACCCTTAAGGATTTTGTCGGTGACGTCGACTATGTCATCTATTTCTTCCTTCAAATCGTTTTTACCTAACAGTTACAAAGAATATCCTGGCCAATCGCTGGTCGATTCTGAAGTATAGGGTTTTCCAATAAGAGGTGTTATTTTGAATAGCCCGCTATTTCGGTAGATGTCACTTTTGAAGCTATCATTTTTTGACATTTGACAAGTAGAAACTACGCCATTAATAAATATGGAACGATACACGCTTCAACAACGCATTGAAATTATTAAAATTCACTATAAAAATGGTGAAAATTTGGCAGAGACGGTTCGTAAAACTCGAACATTTTTGGGTCACCGTGAAGCACCTTGTCGGACCGCAATACAGAAATTGGTGAAAAAATTCGAGCTCTTGGGACAAGTTAGTGATGTGAAGAATAAAAACCCGTGCACGTCGCTCAAGAACAGCCGAGAATATTGCTGTTGTAGCCGAAAGTGTTAAAGAAAACCCAGGTTTGTCCATTCCTCGTCGTTCTTTGGAATTAGCCATTCCACAAACGTCATTACACCGTATTTTGCATAAAGATTTGGGTCTTAAGGCTTATAAAGTCCAGTTAACACAAGAACTCAAGCCGGCCGATCATCAACAACGTCGTGTCTTTGCTGATTGGGTCGTTGAAATGCATGAAAATGATCCAGAATTCCATCGAAAAATCATCTTGAGTGATGAGGCCCATTTCCACCTCGGTGGCTTCGTCAACAAGCAAAATTGTCGGATCTGGGGCTCAGAAAATCCAAGAGTTATTGTTGAAAAGTCTCTCTATCCTCAACGTGTGACTGTTTGGTGCGGTTTATGGTCCGGCGGAGTCATTGGACCTTACTTTTTCGAAAATGAGGCTGGAGCAACAGTTACGGTGACTGGATTGCGCTATCGAGAGATGATTAACGATTTTTTATGGCCGGAATTGGATGGTATTGATCTGGACAACGTTTACTTTCAACAAGACGGCGCTACGTGCCACACAAGCAACGAAACCATTGATCTTTTACGGAAAAAGTTTCCGGACCGTGTTATCTCTCGAAGAGGTGATCACAATTGGCCACCGAGATCTTGTGATTTAACACCTTGCGACTTCTTTCTTTGGGGCCACGTGAAAGAGAAGGTCTACGCCAACAGCCCAGCGTCGATTCAAGACCTCAAAGATGGAATTCGTGAGGCTATCGAGGACATAGGGCAGCCACTTTGCGATTTGGTTATGGAAAATTTCATGAAAAGGATATTGTCCTGTAAGCGTGGTCGTGGTGGTCATTTGCCTGATGTTATTTTCCACTATTAACGGCATACCTTCCTCTTTATAATGAAATAAACATCCGATCATTTATATTAAAAAATGGCACTTTTCTTTGAATATCAAAATAACACCTCTTATTGGAAAACCCTATACTATTGAATTCTTTAAGCAAGACAAAAGGTGACAGATGTATTTGGTCGATTTCTACATTTTTATTGCCTTTTCCTATCAATTGTCAACAAGCGATCATAAGGAAAAATACAATCTTATCATCAGAAGGTGAGAATTCGTTATAACTTGACAGTGTTGCACATTTTGGACCACAAGAAACAAGAATCTAAACCAGCTCTCCTTAGCTTTTTTTCTGCTAGAACACTTGTACAAAGATCTAGCTGCCTTAGCTTAACACATTGAAATTATTGGCCAGAAACGTGAATGGAGTGTTTGAACTTTTTAATCCCAGGTTGGAGGTTTTGAATTTGTTTGCTAAACCAATCTTAAAAACTAGAACGTTTATTTAATTTCTGAAGGTTGCCTGAAAAATTTAGAAACTACAAATAAAACATGTCAATGAGATCTGTTAGATAATTAAGTAACATCTTTTGCTTGCTAAATGTCAAGAAAGGTTATTTCTCTTAAAACTGTACACATATGATGGCAATCCATTTTATTCCAAAGTTCTAGAAAGTTTATGTTCCTTTTCTGTTATTAAACTTAGAATCGAGCTCGAAAAGAAATTTACTCTAGCCACAGAAAAAGATTGACAACTTTCCAATACAACTCGACGTAATCTTGGCAAAAGTTGATGAGTATTTTTGTTTCGACTACTTTTACTTTACATTAAAGACGGGACTTTTCAGATCCTACTCTGATTACGATCTTGCCCTTCTCCAATATCTCTGTGAGCATTTCCTGAAAACGTAACTCAAAAACAATATTGTTCAGTAGTACCTTGAACTTGTGATGTTTGCAATATAAATTCTTTCTCAAGACAACATGCAGATATTTTTAAGGAATGCCAGTTGAGGAAAATTACAAACATAACAGCACCTGTTCTGATATAGTCAGCATTGTAATGTCAAAACACTTGTTGCACATTTTATCGTGTACGCAATAGTTTATGCATCATTCTCAACTTGAAAAAGATTGCACATGATGGAACCATGTGTACTTTGATATGTCAAAAAAAAACAACTGCAATGAAACAAATGCAGTGATAAAATCACAAGGTAAGACCTCTGCTACTAATAATTAATAGCATCAGTGAAAAAGAAAAAATTAAGAATTTTTATTAGAAACCGGTTGTAAGATATAAAATATATAGAAAAGGGAACTGTAATACAAATTGGATCAAAAAATTGTGTGGTCTCAGTTTCAATGTTTCTGTAAGTTTTGATATAATTATCTGTTACAATTTATAAATCTCTTGAACACTTCTGGATTTAATTCTGTTAATTAATCTAATTATTATCTTATGCATAGCTAGAAATTTTTGTAGACCTTCACGGTTATGTCCGGTTCTAAGCTTGACTATCTAACGACATTATTAATATCTTACCATGTTTTCTTATACGTTATACCTATATCTCTTGCGTAAATGTTAATAAAACATTTAGTATTTGATATCGTAATGACCCGATCAATCATGTTCCCACGTCTTTATTAATAGACACTTCAATTTCCTAAAGGTGTACTAGGTGGAAATTGTGAAAGAGCTCGTAGTTCTTTTTCTGCCTTAACGTTGTCGTTAGTATATTTTATTCATTCAGTGACAGAATACAAGCGTAGAGTTTTAAAGGAAATGTATGTTATTATGAAAAACAATGGAACATAAATACAAGTCTCTTTTTCTGTTATTTTTATTTTTATTTCTTTTTTGCATTTTAAAAGGATGTTCCTTTGAGGAGATTAAGGTGCGTTTTTTTTGTATGTCCACCTACATATAAAGTTATGTTCGCCTTTGGTTTTTTATAGTTTTATGGTAGAATTATGCAACCGTTCTCTTATTGTAAAATCATCGAGTGATGAATAAATTTCTTGATGTATTAATATTTATTGGAAGAAAAACAAGAGCGTGAATTAAATGTCGATTATTTTAATTTTGAAATAAATGCCTAATAAGTCTTGTTAAATAGCAGTTGTCGATTGTTTTCTTTACCATTTTAATTTGCCACCCATGCAATAAATTCCAGAACTAAAAAGACAATATATCTGTTTTAATTCAATTTAGCTTGGCATATGAAGCGAATAAAATCGGTTTTATAGAATACAATACATTATCTATAATTCATATGTTCCTGAAAAAAACTTTTTTCCATTACAAGATACACAAAGATCACTCCACTTATTATTTTCTCCTTCTCGTTCCATCTACCTAATTTAACAAGAAACAGAAACAAGCAAATATTAGGATGTCGTGAAGAAAATTCTTTTAATAATAAAAAATTCCGTAACAACATATTCGCCGCCCAAGAACAAACAATTTTTTTAGATTTGTTTGTAAATTTTACAGTTTATTAACTTACCTGCGGGTAGAAGACATATAGAATTTAAAAATAGTTTTTGAGTGCTTGTTGAGGATTAATTTATGAGATTTTATTTTAAATCGATTTGATAATTTATAGGCCTTTATGGTTGATTATGGGATCGATTTGATTTTTATCTCTAGATACACCCTTTAAAGTCCAGTTTCAGTAGTTTATGATTTCAAATGCTATTACGTGAGTTTTTATTGTTGCTCATGTTTCAGTTTTTAGTTAGTAATTTATATTATTGTATTATTTTCTTTATGTAGTTTTGAGACGTTAAATTTCTGTTTGGTGTATTAATGAGACAGTATGAAAATAGGCTGTAATATTAGATGAATAATATTACAATAAATTCCCTGACTAAGGACATTTAAGGGATGAATACCTTCTTGGACGCCTATAAAGGAAAATTTATTTATAGTCAAATTATGCTGTGATTTTACATTATCTTTTGCAATATTTCTCTTTTTCAAAGATAACAGATATACCTATTATTCAGGGAATTACGAACATTACAATATGATTGATATACATCTGCGTTATGCTAGATAATTCGTAATCCTATAGAAATATTCAGGCTTAAAACGTTTCAAGTAAATTCCTAATACTCACATTTTATCTAATTTTGCCGTATATTAATTTTGTCTCATTTCTCTTATTTACTAAAGGCGATAACACCTGAGTAAAACAGCATAATTTTATCTCTAATAAAGGATATTACCTCATATTTAACATGAATCTTTTTTTTAAATAGAATTCTTTTTTACACGATGGACATTTGTACAAAATACTGGCAGAATTCCAGAAATTGAATTGAATTCGGTGATGCTAATCATTAATAAAGAACTATAGTACTATTCTACTATACTATTAATTTGAACTGAATTAATTATCAAATTTATTATTAACTTTATTAATTAATTGTAATAATTAAGGAATTAAGGAATTTTAATTACACCACACTGTATCATGTATTTAATTACAGCACTTAATTTGGTCAAAATTAATTGTTTTATTATTTAAGGCTATAGAAGTGACCGTCAAAATCAATTTTATGAGGCGTATATCACGATTTCTACGACTACGTATTGATGCACGCTGATTGGAAATATTTACCACTTCAGCGGTGCCACCATTAACTTGAAATTTTAACATCAAGTCTAGAAAACGTTACAAAATTACTTGCAATGTTTTGGTCTTATTTATCAAAATTTTTTTCTCGTTAATTCCTTGTGTTACTAAATGTATGTACGATCTCAGGTTCTGAGCCTATGATTTGCTGGATATTGCGCCCCCCAGTTATATTATATTTCTTGGTCTGGCAAAAGGTTGAGATTTTTGATTTTGGCCCCCAGAATGGTTTCTAGACTTCTAGCCTTCCGGGCCAGTCCGACTCTGATCATGTACAGTGTGCTTTTATATGCATTGTCTTGAGAATCCAATAAGGTTGTCTCCACGCATAATACTTTAAAACGAAAAAACTTTTAGCAGGCGATTATGTAGCCTCAAGACATAATATTATTGCGATTTTTGAATTTTGAATGCGAATTTTCCACAGACAGAAAGCATCGCGCCAAATACTCTCTTATGGCAATATCGATCTCTTCTTTTGAAGTAAAACGTAATCACCTAAATTCTTTTTGAGGTTAAAAATAACCAGAAGCGACTTTTGTTTATTTTTAGCCTTAATGCATTGCGAGATCAGACACATATGGTGAATGCTCGAGTTTTCTTAAAAACCTCTAAAGTTATCACAGCAGTATGGGAATAGGCACTGTCATGCTAAAGCTTTGAGTCTTAAATCCTGAGGCCTTCAGGCAAATAGCAACCTAATAGCTTTCACCAGGATTGTACTTCAGCAGAAAAAAGAGTAGGTACATAACTTTTTTATCGCACGTTGTGTCTTGTATGGGCTTAAAGTTTTAGGCCTGGTCTAAAAAGAACTTGCCGCATTTTTCATCAGCTAAAAAAACAGTCTCAATTGACCAATCAAGTCAGATCGGACCTTTTAGGCCGGTCGGCCCAAAAACTCGATACATTTTTAAAGGCTCTTCGAAAAAGCCCGGCATGTGTAGGCCTCTACTTTAAACAATTTCTTAAAGTGTCGGAACATTGTAAAAAGGAGTATAGATTTAATCACTTGTTATAATTTTGAAAACTGAAAGGATTCTATGTACTATTGCGGATTCAATGCCATTTGGTAGGTGCACCGATTGTCATCCGTTATCATATGAACACAGGTCACATCTTACTGAGGTTACCGTGTATTCTTCGTCACATTGCGAACTGTATCTGTTGCGAAACACTCAAAACCATCTAAAAACAATAACTCGAGGTGGTGCTTCATTACCAAATGCCGAATGTAACTGCTGCATACATTGTTCTTCAAATAGACTAACTTTAAAGTCGTAGAAGAAAAGAAAAGAAAAGAAACTTGCCTGCATGTTGACTTTGCCCAATAAGGTTTATTGTAATTGCTACAACGTAAAGCAAAACAACCTGCAAAAGAAAGACTGGTTACCTCCACTTGCAAGCAAGAAATTGCTAGAAATAAATATGAAGCTACTCTAGGAATCGAAACTTCAGAGCAAGTAATGAGCAAAATTATTTTCTTCTTGAAAATTATTTATGTTTGAATTGAAAATGACAATTGTAAAAATTATACAATAAGCTACTGTTTAGTGTTTGTATATCAATGTTCCAAAATGTAGCATTTGTGATACTTTTATACGGTTAGGAACTTGCAAATAGATTTTGCGGAGCTGTGTAAGCATTCAACAATATCACAACAAAGCCTGGAGCTCCACGAATATATTTTTATTTAACAGTATGTAACAGTATCGTCAAAGGTTACAAAGTAAATTTTACTTGAAAGTAATCTCATTCTCCAAATTCCAAAACTTCATGGCTATTCGCGATGCACTGTGAATCGTTAACGAATGGTTGCTTCCTATTGGATATTTTGCATAGTTTCATAGTTTGCACTTGCAACAGCAAACGCGCTCTTTTTGTATTTTGACCTACATAAATTTAATTTTAGACCCCTGCTTGCACTAGAACTAGTTTGTGATTATTTTAATATTGAGGTAATCAAAAACGCTCGCCAGATAGGTCCGTATGGAAAAAACTAACGATTTCGTCTTGGGAAGCTGCTTTAGATTATTCCATACAAGATACCCCACCGCTTAAAAAAATGTTTGACAAAAATTTAAATTTATAATAAGACGACCAGTTAAAGTAGGATATTTAAATTTCTTCAGTCTGTTAGATTACCTATTATGATAAACAGTACAATAAACAAAATAATAAACTATTTAACGTGATACGGTATATGGGCGTTAAACAATCGATTAAGAAGTTATTTATTTTGTGAAAATGTTTTATGTTTTGTTTAATGATTTTTAAATCTACAAAAATCTGAACTGAAAAAAATGACAAATAGGGGCAATAAACTCGAAAATAGAGCGTTATACAAGAAATTAATTGTTTTCCCATTGTTTTCTGACGCTGATCAATGAGAATGAGAGGGAGGGAGAATTATATCAGCTTTGAGATAAAAAATAGAAATATCAATTTCAAGAGCTTTCTCACGACTTATCATTTGTTCGAAGTGTAAAAAGCTTGCTTTTTTTTCTCTAGAGGGTTCCAGATGAAACATTCAGTGCTGACAATTTTAGTTTCGCTGTAAAACTGAGATTACCTATTTGAAAGTAGCTTGGTAACTTTAACTATAAAACAATATCATCATTAATGATAATTTGATTTATTATAATGCATACCTAGTATCTTGTCGTCCTACTATTTTCTTTCTTTAAAGGTTAGAGCTATTCTAGTTTATATTTAAAATTATTGTTTAGTTGTTTTGGTTAATGAAAGTAAAATCGCTGATTCATAAGAAGTATTGATCAGATATTTTGATATGCATATCGCTTTGCCGCCTCTACCTACATAAAACAGAGGCAAATGCAAAGGTTGTTGTATATATAGCTATTCAGTATTATTATTTCTTTGCAAGTATGAAAAATGCAAGTAAATTTTTGTGGTGGTGATTCAGTATTTAAGCGGTTAGAACTGCTACAAAGAAAAAACCGTAATTTTATGCATGTGTCGGCTATAATCCTATAATACTTATTAGCAAGAAATGAAAAAAGAAACGGAGTTATTGGATATAAAAGGTATTTTATGAATTCATTACGGTTTTCCTTAATAAAATTAAAGTTTAATAAAGCAGGATTGAAATTTATTTTTGTTTTAGATGAGGGCCTATAAAAATTTTAATAATCTTGGTTTTTCTGTTTTCTCTAATTATTCTAACCACAAATTCTATGTATGAATCGTTCATTTAGTGGAATAAAACAGATCGTAGCTTTTCAACAGTTACGGCTATTATATCAAGAACAAAGGGACAGTGCTCTCGTGATTTAAAAAATGTATTAAATTAGCTTAAGGCAAAAATACTGATACTTATATTATTTGGTAACTAAGCGAAGTAACTTTTTTAAAACTATTAGAAAAGTGTAGCTGAATATCACTTATACTGGTTCTTAACGTTCTTAAGGGTTATGGCTTGCAAGTTACGATAACATCCAATCCAGAATAAGAAGGATCTCGGTAGCATGGTAACATCAATAGCAATAAAAGTTGGAAAGTGCAGAGTCAAAACTGTATTTCAGCACCGATGTAGGAATAATTAATAAATTAGGCAACAATCATTCTTTATCTGTCTTTGGGGGTCCAGTTCTGGCAACAGCCACTTTTTATCCATGTCATATTTAGTTATTGTGCCAGAATTTTCTTGTCATTGTCGATCAATCGTAGTAAATCGTCAAATTTATGTCCAGCTTTTTGCATAAATAATGTCGCAAATCATTTCTTTAATGAAGCAATTAACTAAATATACGAACTCTTATTTCATATTAATTATCCAAAGTCGTCTTATGGGCTTTTAGGAAACAAATTTCGTGTAGTTAATGCTAAATCAGATTTCGTGTATTTGATCAATTCATTTATTAAGAGAATGTACTACGACATTATTTATGCAAAAAGCTGTACATGTTGCTGCTCCAATTTAAGAACAGTGCCAGTGTTTTTAAGTTATAGAAAAGAAAAAGAAGATAGAAATCCTGTATAGGACATAGCTAACATAAAACGGGAAACCAGACTTTTGATCTTTTGTTGAGAATTCTAATAAATATTTTCGTTTGCGAGCTTCAGTTAGCACCACCAATATAACCACTAATTACACCAAAACAAGTAGTTTCAATGCCAGTAATTAAAATCCTGAATAGTCAGCTAGTATCCAAATATTCTATATTGTATCGGCCATGTGAGAAAGAAAAAAAATGTAGAGTGACAAGAAAGATCCACAAACTGGATAAGAAGATAAGATCTATTGCTTACCCGCAGAGAAGGTGTTTGTAAGTCTCAATGAATCAACCGTTATTGCATCCCCAAGGGAAAGTTCTGTCCCCACTTCTATGGTCTCTTGTACTGATAGGCTTCTACGTAGACTCAATGAGGATAACTTGTACACGCATAGCTCTTGATTCAGTGAATTTATGCTTAGGGATCTCAACATTATTCAAAGTTGGTGCATAGAAAATCAACTTACAATTAATCCTAACAAAACTGGTCATCTTCTCTTCATCAAGAACGAGAGATTGAATGATTTTAAAGCCTCACCTCTTTTTGAACAAGTCAAAACCGCCAAATATCTGGAAGTAATTCTAGATGATAAACTACCTTGGAAAGCACACATTGAAAGATAGTCCTAAACGATTATCTTTTTTTACTGGGTTTGGAAGGAGAATTATTACAAATTATTGCAAAATACTGTCCAAAATATTATTTACTATTCAACCATATTTTGTCATATGTACATGTTAAACTCATAACATTTGTCATTTCATGGTTAAATGTCTAATTAGTTTTTAGTGTTAAGTTTTTGGTTTAATTATGATTTGTGCATGCAGGACTTGGATCCTTTTGAGAAATATGATATTTGCAATAAAAAAGGTTCAAGTTGGCTTTCCAGAAGTCAGCTCGAAAAAGACTAGCTTGATCAATCATAAGTTGTTATAGTTTACTTCCTTCTTTCTTATTTTTTATTATTGTGTGTTTCTGTTTATTACCTCTACCTTATTTTATTGTCAATAAATTTCTTTATTCTTCCACGGACCCCGAAGTTCGTGACTATATGCCTCTTTCATTTAGTAACCCGCAAGTTAGAGGACCTCCATTAAGAAACGATTACAACAGGTACAAAGTCTTGCTTGCTTAGGCACTATAGGTGCCCTTGACATTTCCCTTACTGCCACCCTGGATATTATCTTTAAAGCAAGAAGGCCTCATACAGTATTCACTGGAATGGTTGGTGGTTAGGAAACGGGGATGAGAATGGACACTTTTAGATTCTAACCTATTAATAAACTAGTCGTGCTTCTTGGAGTAAGAACTAACGACGTTCTTCCGAAATATACAGATTCATCACATACTGTTTTCTTTAGAGATGTCTAAATGAATGAACCAATAGGACCAGATGTAGGCTCTTAGTAAAGGAGCCTCTCCTCGGAATTGCCCACTTCCTGTTTGAAATAAGTAAAGGAAATATAGGGACTATTACTGTCCTACTTACTGGCCATTCCCATCTAAATAAACACGTCAATATTGTCGGACTTAGAGAAGACAGCTATTGGACATTAAAAAAACTCAGATGGAGGTCATACTATCATATGCGCCAGCAGATGATCTCCTACGGAGAAATTAACTGTAAGGATATTAAATATCTCCCCAAATTCCATCATGGTTTGCACAATGGGCTCTAAATTCTGAATGTTAAAACATATCACCTTTACAAGGTGAATCGAAAGTGTCTAGTCATGAAGTCCTGAGTATCCACGAATTTTGTGTCATAATGGAATGCATTGATTCTTGAAGAATTAAATTCATCTCAGAAACCTAAAATGGTAAAGCTATTATCACTTAAAATTAAGGAAATCTTCGAACTCAGAACATCCACATGTATTTACCTCTAAGACTAAAACCAAAATTTGAAGGAATTTTTAAAATTGATCAACGAATGACCAAGATACAACTGCATCAAGTAACGGTCGAAGATTTCAAGATTTTCAATCTCTGCAAATCATGAGATTTCTTCAATGAACAAAATCAAGATTCAAAGAAAATTTAAAATCGATCAGTATTGCCAGAAGTATGGCTCCTCAAAATGATGACTGAGAAGCTAAAACTAACAGAAAACTTTAATTTTTGAAATTTGGGGATTCCGAGGAATTGAAAATCAGGGAATAATACTTTGTGTAATTGAGGTGATTTGAAAGGCTACTGCTTTCGGTTGTTTAAATCTTGCTCTCTATCTTAAAAGTAGTTCATCCAACTCCCAACTGACCATCTCAGTCATAACATTTTGGTTGTTTAGTGTCTCGATTTAGCTTTTCTAGGAGAATACATCTCGGTGCATGATTTTTTAGTTGTGAATCAATTCTTGACAAAAACAAATTAGTACTTTGAAACATTCACTCTATTTACCGCATATCGTAGCGGGCAACCTTTTTTTCCAGTTTTCTAAAAACAAATTCCCTCCAATCAGAAGACACGGGATCTAATTTGAAAGCGATATCTGTAAGATAATCAGTAAAGTTTTTACTAAAAGTAATTCTCCATTAAGAAGCACACTCGATGGATTTTTTGAAGCATTTGAAATTCCACTCTTCTGTAACTTTGCTATTCTAACTATTGGGATGACTATGCATTATCTACCACACGCAATTAGGATATCAATATCTAAACATTTTCGATCACTTCTTACGTTAGTTAGGTATCAAAAATCATATGCATGTGACATACAATACGTACCAGTGGTTCGTCTTTTATTTCATATTTCTAATTTCAAAAAGCAGATGGTGAGATAACAACACTATAAGTACGAGACCTTATTACGTCGGAATATTTGGTAACGAATCCTTGGAGACAATCAATCCAATTTGTAATATTAAGGCACTAAGCATTCAAAAAAATATAAATACTGACAAGGATAGTCCAGTGTATATCCTAGGCAAAATAGGTTATACGCCAATGATTTCTGACGTCAAGGAGATTGCATAACTCCTTGTTTAAACGTTCATTCGACTTTAGCTACAATTATAAAACAAGTAAAGAGTGAGGATATTCGTGATTAGGTGTAATTAAAAAAAAATAAAGGATTAATTGCCCAGAATAGTTAAATCTTTAGATGTTTTATCTTCTTATTAAATGTTGAACTGTTCTCTACGACATTAAATAATGAAATATATCACAGAAATAGAAAAAAGTGTTTAGTTACGAATCCTAAGTTATTAGCAACATGAGTATACCTGTAAAATACGATTTTAGTATATCAATCAAAACTTAGCGCCCACGTATACGTGTCAGCTTTCTAGAATTCTAATTAAATTGCTGTAAATAAAAAAAAGTTAATTTAGCTGTTTTTTAATATTATGTTTTATGTTTATTATGTTTAATATTCGTTCTGATTTAAGAAAATTTCTTTTTACTCCTACTTTTAGCTTTAACGTGCTAACCCAAAAATGATTATTGACTAAATAGTGGTTTAGCACAAAAAAATAATTAAATTCACATAGCATCTATTGCCTTAAGAATTACTAACAGAAAATTTGTTGTCGTCTTCAAAGGGAAAAGAAAAAAATAAGAATTTTTTTATTTTAGGCATTTTTATGAATTTCTTATTTATTACATTCTTATATTATCATATTAAACATTTATCTTTTATCTTTGAATAATGATTCATTTAACCGTCTCTTTGGCGCATTGAAACAAGCCTTAATAATCAGTAGCCTATACGTGTTATTCAAATTAACATTCCCCGATACCGTAGCAAAACCTTACGTCTCATTTCAGACACTTTCTAATCCCTTGTATAGTAAAGGAAAGCTAGATAATTTTTTTATAGACTAATCCCAATAAATTACATCGTATCGAGTCATTAGCCAAGAATGAATTGAATGTTGTTCTAAAAGTCGATAGCTTTTACATTTGTTATAAATTATAAGGCTTAATGATACAAGTTGTGGGAAATTTTAAAATCCCGCACTGATTAAACCTGAAAAATAATAATTGAATTACAATTACAGCAGTCGATTGTGGTTTTTTTGCGCTCTCGCGTACGGTGTTTTAATAAAATTGGGTATCTAAATTTTACAAACAACCATAAAACTGAAACAGCAAGCATGTCTGTGCGCGAAAATTGATCTAGCACTTGCTACACAGTATTAAAATAATAAAATATGATAAGAAGGAGGTTTGTAATATTAAATTTTCACCCTTCCGCGGCAATTTTCCTTTTCAGATAGCTGCCTATAAATCAATGTGTATTAGTAAGCTCTTATTCGATTTACATATCCAATAAAACCTTTAAATTTATTTGCCAATTTACTGTGCTGTATTACATAAAATAAATTGCTATTTTCTGAACCTCTAATGAGATTTATTTGGAAAATTTACAAAAAAGACTGCCTTGTATGTAATGATTTTTTTACCTTGCTTTTTGATATTGCGAAAATAGGTTGATTACATTCACCTACTCGAAAATGTAATGGGCCCGTGCGTTTTTCAGGGACCATAAAACCACTTTTATTAAACATGAAAATACTTTTTTGGCTCCGTGTTCTATTTAAATTAAAATTTTTGATATCCACATTGAATCTTATTTTGCATTTATAATTATGACAAATTTTTGTGAAAATGAATTATATCCAGGAATGAGGAATAATTTAATTGCAGAAAATGAAAAAAGGGCTTGTAATTGCAATGTTTGTCAACAAATATTTTACACCATTTGAATTAAATTTAAATTTTTTTCTCTGCACTATTATTTACCCTAGAGTTTTGTTGGTTTAATGAAGAATGACCCAAAAAGTTTGTTACAGTAAAATCAATTTAGTTGTTTCTTAATAATCGAATTACCTAAGACTGATGAATACGGACAGAATACTAATACATTCATTCAATAGTATTCTGAAGACAAAATTGGAATTAACACGTATCTAGACACAGATTTGCTTTAAATTGTAAATTTATTCAGTCTAATTTATCAAGAACTTCCTTTAAATCAAATATACCGTGAAATATTTTTACTTTTCTGTATTGTGCAGTTCTGAACTATTTTGTTTGTTGCAACGCCAATAATTTCCTTAGTTTATTTCATGACAGTTAAATCGAAGCCATGATATCAAAATGCACATCGGCACAAATGCTGCAATCTGCAATAACGTTTCAATTCTCTTGGGATAAACAAAGATTTTGTTTACTGGAAATCTATAGCAAATATTATACGTTATGTGCACAATTCTCTTACTTTTATATTTTTTACACAACAATAATCGTTTCGAGAAACTAAACTTGCCAAAACCAATAATACTAGCTATAATTCAATGAAGAACGCCGTGCAGGTCTTAATTTATATAATGCTGCGATTTTAGAATAAGAATCTACTGACCTAAAATCTCAAAATATGATCTCGCTAGTTTTTATGCTAATAGACTGTTGACCTAATGTAAAATTTTGGACACGCTACACCAGAACTTCAAATAATTACGGCTAGTCAAGTTTTCTTACCTATTAGTCTTTCTACAGCGACTCAACAGGTCAATATTTGCTGAATTACTAAGAAACTTTAATAACAGCGTTTAAGTACTCAAAATCACAGTTCCACTGCTTTTTACAAACTAACGAATAGGCTGTCGGAAACGTTGCATTTTCCAAGGCTGATCTTATCTTTAAAGATGTAACTTTGTTTGAATGTCTTACGTCTTTACAAGAAGAGATAAACTGACTTTATGCATGTTTCCCTCCATGCTCAACATATAGCTTCTGTACTAGTTATGAAACCTTTAATATTCATTTTAAAAGACAAACGAATGTCGCGAGTTGCCGCGAATACTGTTCGTATTAGAAATGAAGAATCATTATCAAAAACAGGAATGTGCTGTGCTAACCCTAGATTAATTCAAGAGTTCAATCAGAATCCATGATGTAATACTTGTAGCAACGATAATTTATAAAGTCAATCTGCTCATTTATCAAAGGTACTTTTTGGTTGTGTTTGCAAATTCCAAATGTTGATGTGTACCAGTCTTTTTTACGCCTGTTTTGAAATTTCACTTTCGTTTCATTTCCAGTTCAGACTGTTATCTTTCCGCTCTGTATATTATAACTTTATAGACATTTTACAAATGTCTCTCGAATCAAGGGTTGGTTTATTTTCTATATTAGAGTGAGATATTCAGTATAATCTTTTCTCGTTTATTTTTTGAAACAAAGTAAAATTTGCTGTTGGTTATTTTCGCTTCCGATAAACCAGGAATCACTACATTTTTATTTTGCTAATTCTAATTTTTCCTATCTTGTTGATGATTTATTTTTCTGGTAAGGCTATGTACCTGTCCATAAAGAAATTTATTAAATAAGGTTCTGAAAATCAAATTTTTATTAATTTACATTAAAATATTTTTCTTTTATCCCTTTATTTATTGAATTATTGGAATGTCTTTAAAAATATTTTACCAGGTTAAACTCTAATCAACCCAGGTTGCTTTTCCTTTAAGTTGATCAATCATTTCAACCTTTTCTTCATAAGTAAGTCTAATTATTATAAATTTTTGGAACATTAAAAATGAATATATTGTTAGTAGTTTTTCTGATGTTAGGGACACATTTCCATTATCCAGGTCTCTACATAATATGCCAACAGTTTCACCCCATGAGAAATTTCTTTTCTTCCATTTAAATTGACTTGAAGAGTTTTTTTTGTAAAACTTTTTATGCTTTCGTCCACTATAGGGAAACAGCTCGAAGTTTTCTTTTGTCATCAATTCAATGGCTTATGTCTTTTCCACGGTCGCTTTCCCTATTGGTGAAATCTCCGTGATTATTACTTCTGTCAAATCTTTTAGAACCCCTCTGGTTGGCCAATAAATCGGTGTTCCACTAAGTCTGGATTTCCATGAGTTTTGGAGAGTGACTTTTCGTTTGCATCAAAACTGGTTTTAGCTTTTCTGGATTGACATAAATTAAGTTCGTCTTTGGTGCTCTTGGTGGCAGTTAATATGTGCTGTGATGTCGCCACCTTTAGATTTCCTTTTGTGTGCCTTTATAGTAGATTATTGTTCCAGTCTTCTGGATTTTACTCATCTAATCGTGAAGCTAAGTTATTATCAAGTTTTCCTTTTGGATATTTACAATTTCTCTGTCTGCAAGTTTACAAGCAGAGCTGCCTCTACCGTCGACCGGCCTTTAGCTGTCGACCATGTGGGTTTACTTCTGACCGTTTTCATTTATTCCAACCTGAAGTAAACTTACGTTAGCCTACATAGTTACTCAAATCCTCTTTATTATTAATTTATACCAGATTTAATTCAATGTTTTTTTCTTGAAATAAAGTTAATGCTTTACTTATTAAAATTTTTTTTTCTAATCTGCAATCTGTATATTTAAACTTAATTTTTAATGTAACCGGTGAAATAAGGTGGAAAAATTACTAAGAAGAAAAAGTGGAATATTTGTTTTTTTGCGTGCGTAAGTATAACCTGTTGTTTAGCCAATTAATTGATTAGTCTTTGATTTTGTAAGGTTTTATTAACTTCATTAATTCATAATGAACTTTTCCCCTAAATTATTGTTTTTAAAATTTTTCTTTTGACAGTATATAATTTTAAATACGGTAAAAGTGTTAACATTTGTTCGTTTGTTTGTTTACATTTTTCTAATTCTTGTACTATCAATTTATAGAATTTACACTTTATCTTGCAACATTTGCTTTATTTCGTATTTGTTGACTTTTTTTGATTATTGTAATTAATAATTAAAGGCTACTCTAAAAGTTTAAAATATGTGAGAATTATATAACGTACCCCTAGACAGATCTGTGTCGAGCTTTCTTGATCTGATCAGTAGTGAACAACGTTTTACAATTATCACATACTTCATGCTGTTCTATATTTTGAATTTTTGGAGTAGACTTTACAGTCTTTAATTACTAATTACATTAATAACTCCAACAGCAGTGGGTCTTCCTCACCTACACTCAAGGCCACTGCTGAATATAGTTGGGCTAAGACCAAAAAATGTTTTATTGTAGAGTAATTATATTGTAACGCAAGGTTGCGTTACAGATCTTAGATATAAAGAACAAGTACGTTGTTACAAACACAAACATTCAGACCAATCCAACACCTATTAGAGCACACTTGTCCTACGACTCCAAACAGCAACCACATTACGGTGTTACACATCTACTGCAAAAAGAAACATAAACTAGATGTTTTGGAAAGATTTAAGATTTAGAAACGCAAAGAGTACCTGTCAAGAAAACTAAATATTTTAGTCATCACTTTACTTCTATTTGTTTAGTACGGTGAATTTCAGTGTTCCGCGAAATTATAAAAGATCATCAGGAAAGTCTTCTTCAATATTTAATAAAAGATACTGAGCTGCTTTGTAAAGGGTTTTCCAATAAGAGGTGTTATTTTGATATTCAAAGAAAAGTGCCATTTTTTAATATAAATGATCGGATGTTTATTTCATTATAAAGAGGAAGGTATGCCGTTAATAGTGGAAAATAACATCAGGCAAATGACCACCACGACCACGCTTACAGGACAATATCCTTTTCATGAAATTTTCCATAACCAAATCGCAAAGTGGCTGCCCTATGTCCTCGATAGCCTCACGAATTCCATCTTTGAGGTCTTGAATCGACGCTGGGCTGTTGGCGTAGACCTTCCCTTTCACGTGGCCCCAAAGAAAGAAGTCGCAAGGTGTTAAATCACAAGATCTCGGTGGCCAATTGTGATCACCTCTTCGAGAGATAACACGGTCCGGAAACTTTTTCCGTAAAAGATCAATGGTTTCGTTGCTTGTGTGGCACGTAGCGCCGTCTTGTTGAAAGTAAACGTTGTCCAGATCAATACCATCCAATTCCGGCCATAAAAAATCGTTAATCATCTCTCGATAGCGCAATCCAGTCACCGTAACTGTTGCTCCAGCCTCATTTTCGAAAAAGTAAGGTCCAATGACTCCGCCGGACCATAAACCGCACCAAACAGTCACACGTTGAGGATAGAGAGACTTTTCAACAATAACTCTTGGATTTTCTGAGCCCCAGATCCGACAATTTTGCTTGTTGACGAAGCCACCGAGGTGGAAATGGGCCTCATCACTCAAGATGATTTTTCGATGGAATTCTGGATCATTTTCATGCATTTCAACGACCCAATCACCAAAGACACGACGTTGTTGATGATCGGCCGGCTTGAGTTCTTGTGTTAACTGGACTTTATAAGCCTTAAGACCCAAATCTTTATGCAAAATACGGTGTAATGACGTTTGTGGAATGGCTAATTCCAAAGAACGACGAGGAATGGACAAACCTGGGTTTTCTTTAACACTTTCGGCTACAACAGCAATATTCTCGGCTGTTCTTGAGCGACGTGCACGGGTTTTATTCTTCACATCACTAACTTGTCCCAAGAGCTCGAATTTTTTCACCAATTTCTGTATTGCGGTCCGACAAGGTGCTTCACGGTGACCCAAAAATGTTCGAGTTTTACGAACCGTCTCTGCCAAATTTTCACCATTTTTATAGTGAATTTTAATAATTTCAATGCGTTGTTGAAGCATGTATCGTTCCATATTTATTAATGGCGTAGTTTCTACTTGTCAAATGTCAAAAAATGATAGCTTCAAAAGTGACATCTACCGAAATTGCGGACTATTCAAAATAACACCTCTTATTGGAAAACCCTTTATTTGTTGTTATGGATACTAATTTGGTAAAAAATTTTTTCTGAAAAAGTTTTATGAAAACCAACTTTCTTTAATATTAACATAATATATAAATGTATTAAAATAGCAGCTATTTACGTTAATAATAAATTTGAATTCATTTAAGTTGCGTATCTTTCGGGTAATTCGAAAAGCGTTCAAATAAAAGAGAAACAAATTATTTACGCAAATTGTGATACAATTTATCATAAACTTCGAACAGATTAAATTGTGTAAATAGATAGGTGTACTTAGGAAAATGTTTTACCAGTGGAAAATTAATAATCAAATATTTACGCAAGAAAGATTATTTATGTAAAGCCTTTGCCAATACGAGATATTATATGTAAAGAACATCAGGAATTCTGGTCTTTAAGACTTAAGACTAAATTATAGTAAAGCTTAATTAATTGATATATCTACTATTAAATAAGTAAACGCATTCTTTGGCATAATGATAAAACACTTTATTTGTCAATTGCATTTAGCAATAGATAAAAAGTAAGAAAAGATTTCTTGGAGAATTGAATATCGGTTACGTTTAATCAAACTAAATTTATCTAGAAGAATCTATTTTGAGGTATTTTAACATTTTAATTTACAACAAGGTTGTCAACATTAAATCAGAATCTTAAATTTAGTTAATCTGAAACCAAAGTTGGATCTTCATTGCTAAGCCTTTATTTAGCATACAGGCAATCAAAAATGATAATTGCAGTGGAAATACTTTAATTTTTTATTTTATTTACATTCTCAACCTATACCACAGCAATATGTATATGTTATTAGCTTTGGTATTCCGTTTCGTTTATAATCGAAATGTACTGCGGCATAGTTAAGCAGGTACTAAACAATAAAATCAAGAAGTGTTGGCACTTGCCTGACAATCTGAAGAAAGAAATAACGAACCTCGACCATAATATAACTTACTTCATGTATTTGCAACTTAAGTGTTTTGCCCAGCATGTTCCTATCTATAAGGAAGCTTAAAATAATAAAACACTTAAATACTACTAGTTTGATGTACTTCTTCAGAAGGTTTTTCCTGGCTTTGTAGGAATAGATTAATATGAAAGAGTCTTCTTTATCTTTTTCCTCCTTTTTGTCTGGAATAAATAGTTTTGGTGGAAAAATAAGATTTCGAAGATCATTGGTCCATTGACGTCTTTACATAAGATGTTGTCCATTGCTGTTTACTTGAATATCATGAACAATACCCAAACTCTTTATGGCAATCTCCTACCTTATTTAAGTGGATATGCATACAGAGTTCTATCTGTCTAAATGTGTGTTATTACCGAGAAATCCCATTGAAACTCAGTTTTCACCTTTTTGGCACTTGCATTCTCTCTTGGTTCTTCATAGTATAGCTTGAGAACCGTACTATTGTTAACTCGATTATCTATGCATCCTTTGCATCTTATTATTATCATTTAATCAACTACATTCTAAGTTTTTCTAGAATCATCTGACGAATATATTTAATAAAGAAGAGTTTTTGGTATTCCCGGAAAATTGTTACGGCTTGCTTGATTAATTTTTGAGGTCAGTAAGTTCTTATTGAGTTCCATTACGTGAATTTCCATTTGGTCTCAAGGTTCTAAAAACGGTACAATGCTTCTGGATGCTTCTTCCGTGGGAACAAACTGCTCGATCAAGTTTTTTTAGGAGAGTCTTTTTTTGTTTAGAAGAAAAATCCTTAGAACCCATTTCGGTAACATTTCGCCGATGCCAAGTTTTTTATGCAATTCTGTACATTTTTTGCTTGTTTTTTTCTTGACCTTAAAGAAGCACATCAGTGGAATACCAAATGTGGTCATGTAAAAAATTCAAATTGTTTGATAATACTTATTTTAGGTAAATCTCACTGTCAGTTTTTGAATATTAAGGATTGAATCTTTTAGTAAATTTTTTTTTGTTTTAACATTAATAAGTAACAATAATAATTGTAATGTAGACAAAGATTTAGGTAGGTACTTGTAACAGTTTGTTTAGGAAAGAATGGAATAAAATTTAATGTTTATGTTGGGAAAATCCGACTGATATTTCATATTTTATTACACTGCATTGTTAATAGGATGTCAGATACATACAATCTATAATTAATTAGTGTATAGTCTCTATTATCATTTTTTATTATAAACATTAAATAATAGTTGTTGCGTAAAAGAAAAATAAACTTTCGATAAATATTCGAAATTAGAACAAATTCTAGACAGGACAATATAATACGAGACGTATATTATTTCCTCTTTAACCCAACCTTACTTGGTAACGATCGCAACAGTTTTTGCTATTTTGTACCGAATAGTTTTTGCGGCTGTAGCAAAATGGAATAAAAAAGTAAAAAAAGTTTTCCGGTAAAAAAGTAAATAAAATTGTCTGACAAAACTGAACCTCACATTCTTTAATTTAATTCCTTTGTGCAATTGAGAAGTAGCTTTATCTTTTTTTTTTATTTTAAAACGATTTGCAAGTATGATTCTCTAGTTTGTATTCGGGATACATTTTAAATTCCATCTTAAATGATCCGGAGACTTTTAGAATACGAAATAATAAAATGTCTATCATGAAAGCATGACGAGTAAATGCCGACTATTTTCATTTTCCTTGTTTAAAAACTTCGTTGTGGATAAAGTTTGTCAGGAGAGAAAACTTTTTTTTTTAATGAAATCTCTTGTAGTAATGATAAGAATCCGGAACACAGTCTTATTTAAAAAAAAGTTTCTTGGAATATTCAACAATTTGTAATTTTCGTGTGATTAATACACGAAAAGAGATTTAGTGTGAATAATTGCAGGTAATCGTTAAGGTATTTTGAGACAATTTCCGTTTTTTGATTAGTTTTTTCGTCGAATTAACCTTGAAAACCACTTTTAATGTAAACAAAATCACTGAATAATTGTAGGAAATAATTTTGTTTTACTTAGAAATATTTGAGTAGGTAAAAATTTTATGTCATGGATACTTTTAAAATTACTAATGACATTTGCAGGAATGATATACACCTACGAACGAAATTAGGTGAACACTTAATTGAATTATTTTTTTCCCAATCATTAAACAAGTTGATAAAGGTAGTTAATTGAGTTAGTGAATTGTAAATATTATTTGTTACTACTTGATTCCATATGCGACACAAGAAATATCAAACAAAAGATAAAGTTCTCACTTGTTTTTTCATTTTATTAACTTCTTTTGTTTACTTGTTTGTTCCTGATATTAGAGAGATTTCCGTTTCGCTTATGAGCCGTTACACTTTGATGTACCTGACCTTGTACGAAAGATTCTTCTTCTACCTCCATATTTAAAACCAATTTGAATTGGATTTTTAAATTTTTGCAATTTTTTTCTTTGTGTTGAAGAATCCTAGTTGATAATGAAGCAATCGGCTTTGGGTTAATTTAAAAACGAAATTGCTTGTATCTAGCTCAATGCGTAACCCATACTATATAATTTCTTGCGCAAAAGTCTAGTTTCTTTTGGAGATACAAATATCAAAATAAAAAAATGTTTCGTTTAGTAAATAAGCGAAAGCTGCCGAAACCGAATCTGAAGATAACTAAGACCTACATATATGTTAGTTTAGTGCCACCGAAATTTTTAAATCTTTAAGCGACTTCTGTGCTTTGCGTCCGAGTAATTCCGCTTTTCCATGTTGTGTCCCATTTTTTCTTTCTCTGTCCGAATGCCTCCTACTTCTATTGGTTTTGAAGCTTTAGAATCGGAAATCTCGGGTTTATCAACATTTTTCGACAATGGAATAAACCATAAACCGAAAACCAAACGTAGAACTTTCTATGGCAAATATCTTATCTCTGAAGAAGCGCTAACCATGAGTTTTAATTATATTGTAAATAAAAAAAGAAGGAAAACAAACCTAATTATAAATCATGTTAGTTAGGTGGTTGCTTCAACAAACAAAACCCATCGGCAACAACTGTTGTGGTACTACCAGTTTCGAAAATAAAGACCGACTAAAACAGTTTTTGCTTTGGAAAAAACAGATTTAAATTCTAAGGTTAAATTTAAATCCTTTAAAGCCTTTCGAAAGCAGCTGCAAGAGTTCATTAAAAGTGATCCTGTTCCACTTTTTGCATTTAAAATCTGTCTTTTTAAATTTCTATAGGAATAATAAAATATAAGAGGTGGTAGTGGTATTGTATTTTAATAAACCTTGTCTATATCTTTCTTTTGCTATTTTATACTTGTGCTACCCATATACCTGATTGCTATAAAAGAGGTTGGGGCATTATAATATTAGGGTGACGAATCATATTTATTGCAAATTATTAAAAACTAGACGGCAAAAATGACTCAATGCAATATGTTTCGAATTATCGTGAATAGGCTGAAAACAGCTTATTCATAGAAATAATATATTATCACGTCAGATATTAACATTCCACTGAATTGTGCCATCGACAATGTATTACAAAATGTAGAAACATGCATAGCTACAATTTTACATTATCCACTTTGTGATACGAATTTAAACTTGTCATTTCCATAGAAGCTTCATAAACTATTCGAGTTTTTTCTAAATACTAATAAAATATGAGCTACAAAACAAAATCGAAAACAGGAAGTTTTCTCAATTCTCCTAAAAGCTTTTTTATACCAAAAAAGCAAAGAAAGTAGCATAAATGTATAGATCATTCGAAGTTAATAAATTCTTTTCGCATTTGCTCATTTATTTTAAAAACCCTCAATGCTACAAACAAGTGTAGACAACAGTAATAAAATAAAAACAATAGCCATAAAACAAAATTTACAAAAAGAAGTGGCGCCCCGTTGAGTGCAAAGAATAAAAATACATTTCAAAGTTTAGAAAGACCACCCACTGTGGACGTTACAGCTTCTTTGATGGCATTTAAAAATCAGGACACGTTAAATTCAGTGCCAACTGTAGCGCCACCAAGATTTTTGGGGCTAAACTTTTTAACCCGTTTTGGTTTTGTTAACGTTATAGCGACCTTTTCATCTTTAAAATTAATGATACCGCCTTGATATCCTGTTGTACGTGCCTAACTTGACAATATTGGGGATTATTTTTATGGTGCGCTGTGTAAAAGTAATCGGGAACGGGAAATGCTTTAGTATGAACCGAAAAAATAAGATCAACACGAGTTTCTCAATCATAGTATTTTGTTTCGTTTGGAGGAAATAAAAAAACTAAGAAGGGAAAGTGTGGATATGAAACCCAAAACCGAATTTGGAAAATTAAATTTCTATATCTATATTATTGTTGTAGATGGTTATAACTTATAAATGAAAAGCGCCACTACGGCTTACAAACAATATAAAAATGAAAATCTAAGCGATTCAACTCTTTTTTATTCGTCTGTGTTTTTGTGACTTCATGAATCTAATTTACGTTAATCCTGAACGTGTTTTGTATGAAGTACTTCCAACCGTTTGTTCTCACGAATGGGACTTGTAAAGTAATGATTCCAGTAGGGTAACCGTAATTTATTAATTAAAGTTTGAGGTAAATCTAAACAGAGCTTGTTTTTGCGTTTCAGTATATTTTAATGAAAAATTGTGGTTGGTTTAGAAAAGATAAGCAGACAATGTATTATAATTAATGTTTTTTGTTTTCAGGTAAGTCAGATTTTTGTAAAGTATGGCTACACATGGTGGTAAGTCTTAATGTAATAGTTACTTAATTAAATAAAACTGTGAGTGATCTTTTCTAATTGATAAGAGTTACTGATAGGCAAAATTTAAATCGAGCGAAATTTCAAATAATTAAGTACATTTTTACAGAATCTGTCTAAATCCATCCACTATGAGCATCGGAATTGGAAAAAAATTGCCTTTAATTCTAACATGTCGGGAAGGTTTTATGTTCAAGTCAACACTTTTCTTGTCTTCTAGAAAAATATTTTTTTTTTGATATCAGATACTGACAGCTACCCCATACTTAGCAATTCCAGATACTTCCTTTATACATCCAAATGTGGTTATGGCCAATAAAGTCTACATCACAGTTCTAAATCGATTCAGAAGTTCATTCAATGTACCAGTAGCTAATTTCCCAGTTTCAGAAAATAAGTTAGAGACATACAAGGCATCTTATGAGAAATGTGAGGAGTTTAACTTCAAAAAGAATAAAAAGCTTTTTTTTTCAATATTTTTTGCTGGATAAAGAATGGGCTTGTAGTTTGTATTATTGCGTTCTATTAATTAAGGCCTATAGATAATTCTTCACTCTTAATTTAAAACCATCCGTAAGTTTAGTTGCTGAGTATTCACAAGGCATTATCATCATCAGTATTTTATATGAAAGAAGCCTAGGAAATCTAGAAAGGGGGCAAAAAGTTACTTAAATTCTACAGTCAAAACAGATATTCAAAGAAATAAGAAAATAATATTTTGATCATCTGGTTGATTGTAGATTAATACCAGAAGATGACCAAACTATTTACTTATCATATTCAAACAATTTATCTGTGATGGTTTAGAATTATCTATATTTAACAAAGACAACCAATGGTTTAGAAACGAGCTTGGTTACTGACACTGATATGTAAGGATATGTCAATGGTCGTTGGTCAGTAGCGTCACCAATCGATCACGCTATACCTCAAGATAGATTAAACACATTACTAATCGTGTGACACATGAAGTTCCCCATCTCATTCTAGACTATAGGAGAATGTTCTAAATTCTACATCTGATGAGACCAAAACGAGGTTTAAACGATACCGTCTAGGTAGTTGAACAATCTTCATACATTATTTTACTTATTTTGGAATAGAGTGGGAAACATTACTTAGTACGTCATATTTATGGAAGATGTTAGTTGTTTAAGTTAACAGTAATGCGTAATTAACAGTATTATAATTACGTGATTTATAGATTGTGGGTCATCATATTAGTACGTGAAAAAGAAATCATACTAGAAAATGTAATTTAGATTACTAATATATGTACAGGGTGTAAATGAGTTGTTTTTCCAAATTTCAGTATTAACCTAAACAATTAAAAAAGCCGATAGTAAGATTTTTATTGACAATACTTTGTCAAATGTGCCTCAGACTAGATCTTTTTATTTACTTTTATTGTCAGTCATTTTTGCTTAGTAAAGTAATTGGTAAAAATAATGAATTATTCAAACAGGGATATGAATTTTATGTATACGGACGGGCAAACGCTATTTTGTCAACAGTTTCTACGACAGTACATCAACTCATATTTGAATTCTTGGTTTTTTCTATGGGTGAGGCAAAATCTTCGAGAGATTCAGTTATGAATTTCCTTAAGGGGCTGACAAAGATCTTCATGCTATTAAGAATTCTAGACAACAACAAACTCTTCCGTGTAATGTTTGGGCCGGTATCGTTGACTATTATTTGATAGAATCAATGTTTTTGCTGACCACATTAAATGGACAAAATTACAGAAATCTTGTGGAATAGTAACCTTTACCAGTGGAAGATATACCACTTCTTAACTTATGGGTCATGCACCGTTTTAGTATTTTCGCCAGAAAATTTCTAAACAATTATCTGAATCGTTGGATTGGTAAATCTGGACCATTAACTTAGCCAGCATGCTCGCCTGATTGTAGTCTGTTAGGTTTTCTTTCTATGGGGGCAGCTAAGAAATACTGTTTATTTTGCTTCCAATCAGGGCGGTAGCTAAGGGTAGGCAGAGTAGGCACCCGCCTAGGGGCGCAAGAGGCAAGGGGCGCCATAATAGCGCTAAGGAAAAATGTAATTTCTTCGTACTAAAAAAAAGGCAACTAAATACACAATAATAAAAATAATTCGTCAGTTTAAAACTACCCGTTCTCTACAGTTTTGTGCATTTATAAACAACAAATGAGCAGTAGCAGTACGAATTGGATTGTTATTGACTTTATGACTGACACAAGAACACTAAGTCTTCATGGTCAACAAATGTTTAGAATTCTCGAATTTTAAGAAAAAGAATAAAAGAAGGTTTAAAGGGTAATCTGGAAAAGAAATAAAAACTTTCTCAAACTTTTGGTAACAAAAGGGCCTGTACGTGGAGATCATTTAGAGTGCCATCATATAACAAAGAATAGACAGTTTTCTAAAAAATTTTTCTGTAGAATCTTATCAAATGGAGATAGTGATAGATAGGAATTGGATTTTTTACTGTGTGTAGAACGCGATGCAGTTTATTGTTTGAACTAGGTAGTACCCAATTCTCTATGCCGGAAACAGGATTTAGCGACTGGCGTAACATTGGCACTAGGAATTGCACGAGAATTTGGCTTCCAATAAAAAAATGCGTTATCGACTTAAATACTGTTCAAGTGAATATCGACCAAAATCACTTTGTTACTGAAGAAATCCAAAAAATGATTATTTCCGAAACGGAGAAGTGGAAACACATCTTAAAATGCATTTTGGATGCAATTTTGTCTCACACAAAAAACAATGAGGCGTTCCAAGGATCCGTTGCAAAAATTGGACGAAAAACTTTTACAAACAATAGAGTTGCTAAGCCCATCATTAAACATCACATTGACTCGAAAAACAAATCAGCAAAATAGTTCTCACCACAAATTCAAATCGAACCTATTGCAATAGTTAGAATTACCGTCAAAACCCGAATTGTGTCAGAAATAAAACGTGCCAAATATTTCAGTCATTTTTGTTACAACTTCTGACGTATCATATACAGAACAACTTTCACTTACTATTAGATATATAGAAAAGAATAAGGATATGTGTACTACGTAACAGCGATTTACGAAAATGTTTAAGGGTACAGGAGAAAACCGGTTATGCTTTGGCTAACATCCTCGAAAAGAGCAGTTTTGGGACTTTACATTCAAGATATGAGAGACCAGGCCTACGATAATAGCGCCAATATGGCGGGGCAATAGCAGAGTGTCCAAGCTGGAGTATTATTAGAAAATCCTACAGCAAGATTTGTCCCATGGTTAACACACAATTTGAATTTAGTGGCGTTAGGCGTCTCATAGTGCCTCAGTTAACTCTAACATAATCACCTTTTTTCGAACAATTCAAAACTTTTTCAGTTTTTTGTGCACTCTACAATCAGATGGGATAAGCTTAAATGTACGTTAAAATTAACATTAGAAGGATTTAAATGTTGTCTAAAAGTTGATAAGTGTGGATTCTCATTTGAGGTCTTAAACATTGCTACAAAATATTGCACCAGATTGTGGTGATAGCCCAATTAACACCTCAAAATAAAAGGATTTAGTGATACGAGATGGCCTTGAAGAACATTAGCCCTAAGAGCAGCGATCACTGACTTCAAAGACCTTCTAGCACTTCTGCAAGATATTTACTCTGAGGACACTGTTAGTGAGGCAAAACGTTGGGATTCTTTTGGTTTTTTGGTATTCTGTTTTGGAAAAAATTAATAACGTTAATCTTTTGCTACAAAAGAAAAATGTGACAGTTGATATAATGCGCAAATAAATCAAAGGATTGCTGGAAGAAATCAAGAATTACTAAAACGATTGTTTTGCTAAACTGATAGAGCTGCTAAGAATGTATTCCACAATTGCGACATTCCCATAGAACTCAAAGAAGGACACAAAAGGAAAATCTAAAAAATGCCTGAAGAGCTTGGAACTGACTCTAATTTGACTCCAGATGTCAAACAAAGGCAAATAAAACTACAAGTTGTGGATTCCAGATCTTCCTAATTATGCGATCATTACAAAAAGTTACATGAACTCTCAGTCGATTTTGAGCTTTTAAATAGTACGTCGTAAGAAAAGAAAGTAGAAAATAGAAAAGTGTATTAAAGATTCGTGCATAAAATATCCGAGGGACTTAGATCCCGTAAAGTTTCTGCAAGAAGCTGAAAGCTTCAGATTCCAAGCCCGGGAGCTTTTTAGATTTTAAAGCCAATCTCCTTTTAAAATATCTTAAAATTTGAATAAATTTGATTTACTTGTTGAATATCTAAATTTTTCTACAGCTGTACAAATATTTTTAACTATACCTGTCACGACTGCCTTTCGTTTTCCAAATTAAAACTAATTAAAAACTTTTTAAGATCGGCTATGCCTCGAGAAAGATTGTCTCATGCAGCTCTAATCTCTATAGAGAGGTCCATCACAGACTCTATATCATTTGAAACGTATATTTCAGAATATGCTGGACAGAAAGGAAAAACGTTTGTATCTGAAATAATTATTTTAACTAATAATTTAAATTTTCAAACGGATGTGTAAGTTAAGTTCTTATAGGTGTAATAATTTTTGTGTTCCTATGTTTACTATTATTATAGAGATGTGTATTAGAATTGTGTTTTATGTTTTTTCTGCTTTTTTATTGTCCTGATTCTAGATTTATTTCCAGTTTTTTGTTATTTTGATAGGTAGTTAATTAATTAATTATTGGTAATAATTAATTGTAAAACATGCGATTAGAAAATAGCGAATTTATTTTTAAATAAAACTTCATACAGTAAATATCTTTTTTTTTCACTATTAGTACACTGGAAGGAGGGGGGCGCTATAGCAAAATTTTGTCTACCTACGGCCCTGCTCCCAATTCCTGCAGTTGATGTTCTCAGTGACCATATGATTTCCAAGTCATCCACAATACACTGGAAATAATTCTGGAGCGTGTTGTTCAGTCAATAGTGTGAGGTTTAGTGTTTTGAAGACATTACTAAACGACTTTTTGGTCATAATTATAATTTCAATTTAGGTGAGTTATAGCAGATTGGACAGTCATGTTCTAAATCAAATTTCAATAATTTAACTCTTGCCGTTTAATCTCTTTAGAGTATTGAATCTTTCTCAGACATTTTAGAAAACATCTGTTGAAATTCTCGTCTTAAATGTTGCACATGTTTAATCACGTGAAAAAAATACGAAATAGGCTTGACGTCCATATGACGTCTGTTATTCCAATTTGTCATCGGTGACGGAATATCTTGAATTAATCACGTGAATTTGAGGTTATTCTACTTCTTGGGAAACATCGTACATGTAATGAAGTGTTTTGAAGACGATAGCGTTATGAGATTTCAGGTGTGTTGAAGTGTTAGGAGAAATCTTGAACTATAGAATTATTATATGCATTTGGTGTGATCTGTATCTGATCGATTGTCTTACTTCACTGTATTATATCTTCTTTTGGTCTTTTTCTTTTATTCTTTTATTTTTCCATGCTTTTTGATTTTTGAACTATTTTCTGCTGGTTCTTCTATCTTCTATCTTCCATCTTTTTTCTTGGTTTCCCAATTTTTTGATTTCCGACATATGTTTTCTTTTTTTTCTGGAAAGAGACGCAAAGCTAATTAATTAAAAAAAGATTGGATTTTGTTTTGTTTTTCTACGAACATGAAGCGTAGGTAAAGATTCTTTGAAATTGAACGCTTATTTAATTTTGGTACCATGCAGTAGTTTGCTTTGAATGCTTTTCGGTAATATAAGGTGGTACGTTTCTTTGGTCTTGGGATTTTTTTAAACTAAAATAGATTTTTATGTAAAAATGAAAAAAAGTTTGAACACTTGATTTCTAGATTGGTTTGTTCAAATGAGAGTGACAATGTTACACCTGAGATCAAAAATACGAATCGCATCAGAGAAACTTGATATGACTACGTATAATTTAAAAGCCTTTTACTAGTGGATGGTTTATAATTAAACTAATAAAACTATAAGTTTTTTTTGTAAAAGATTACTGCTTGATAATAATGCTGTTAATGTGTAACCGATAAAGAAAAATACTTGCTAAATGATACCTAAATAACAACGACGAAAATAGCTCAGCTGCTGGTGAATAAATCGTAAGTAAATTAGTACTGATATAAGATTTATTGTCGGCCATGCCCCTCATTTAAAAACAACCCTAAATTTATGTAAACTTGCAATCAGCTAAAGCTCGAAATCAATACAAAAGCTCTTGCTTGATTATCTAATAAATGTTACCAAAATTGGTGTTGCTTGAAACAATTGCATCGACTTAACAATGAAAACTTACAGTTAAATGTTTCGAAATAAATCTTTCATGGAAACATGTTATGCTTAAAGAAGGAAATGATGTGAATATCTCATGTTCGGTTTAATACTTATTTAATTAATCAAAGACATACTTAAATTAATTGTAACACATTAAGTTTCGGTATTTAGTAAGAAAACATCATAATTATCAAAGCAACTAACAGGAAGTGATTTTTACTCTTGGTTTATTTGCTTAGCTTGAGAATTAATTTAATACCCGCTGATCAAACGAACTAGTTTTTTTTCTTTCAGATTTTTCATTTTTAATTGGCTTCACTAGAGTACAAGTCCTTTAGAGGTGTGTACTCATAAAGTTAACCTAATTTGATCAGAGTACTCGAACAAGACTGGAACTAACTTTTCTTAAGAAAGAACCTCCAATAAATTACATTTATGAAAATGGTAAATGCACGTGTTTTGCTCATAAAAGGAATAATGACAAATGTAAATAAGAACTCTTGTCCTATATAAGTATTGCACTAATAAGTACTGCGTTTTTGTTTGCTGAACTTTTCGTGTTAATGTTAATAATGACAAATATAAAAACAGGAGAAACAACTTAAAATGTCATCTTGAGTCAGTCACTACTTCCCTTAATCAGAAACACTTTAATAAATTAATTAATTATCGGGTTGAGATTATAGTCATTAAGTAGATAACATAAAAAGCCAGCGTTAATTTAATTTCAGAATAATTAATAAAAAGTTACTTTTCAGCATTTTATTTTAATCATCGCTTTGATAATAAAATAATTATTTTAATAAAATGTAAAATCGAGTAAGCAAATAAAATTAAAATTAATGCCGCAAATTTGAAAACAAAATTTGCTTTATTAATAACTGAAACTAATAAAACCGTCATTATTTAATATTAGATAGGGTTTTACCAATTTAAATATTCCAGCAAGAATTAAACCGGATATAATAAATGGAAATGAAGCGAACTGTCCCGCAATTAACAATAAGATGCATACAATTCCGAAGACTGCAACAAAGGGATTCTTGATTGATTCACATAATTTATTAATTTAATTTTACCTTTATTTAATCAAAGTATTATTGATATGTCGAATTCTTTATCCTATAAATAACGACGTATAACTAACGTGTCTTCAAAACAATTATCTACAATTTAAAATCAAATTTAGTTATTCCTGTGTAACCAGCCGGTTGCTAAAATTTAAAAATGAAAGTAAAGAAATTTCTGAAAAAGTATTGTTCAATAACACCGACGCGTATTACCGATCGTAAGCAATTTAATTAACGTTTGAGTTACAAATAAAACAACGATTGGACTTTTTTCATTAAAGAGTACAAAAATATATTTTGCAGACAACAACGGTATCACAAGAATTTCAAGAACTTTAACATGAATTTTAATAAACATAAAAATGCAGAAAATGTTACAATTGAGAAATGTTTACCGGCAGGTCGCAGAGTCGCTCTATTTTTCTAATTCTGGGAAATATCCCCTACATAACGTAAAAAGATCCAAAACTTTCTCATTTAAAGCACACGCACGAACACAAACTTATGGTTATGACATAGGAAGAGTTTTATTCTATTTGCTCTTTCACTAATAAGATCGAGTGAATAAACAGTAGCGGATTCATCATGAAACTAATGAAACTTTCAGTTTCAAACTTTCAGTTTCAAACTTTCGTATAATAGGGCTTTTTTAGGATCCTTTATGTATACATAAACTTCTGGTAAATTTCTTTCAATCTAGAAGTCTTTCATCATTAAATTTACCAGAAATATTTTATAACAAAAGGTTTTTGTGATGGTCTTTCAGATTTCAGGTATAAAAAAATTAATAATAATAATAATGAAAGTGAAAATACAGCTATCAGCTACCCTATTTATAACGTCAACGTTTCTAATGATAATCAAGGTTTGTATTGAAATTTCCTTGATCTTTAAAATCACCAGTACTACAGGCGTAGTACCACCACTAACTTTGCTGATTAGGTATACCGCGTATCTCTTTGCCAACGAAGCTGGTAGATTTGTGCAAGTCGCTCCCAACCATACCACATCCACCACAGTCAGGTCTACTTGTTCGAACTTCCGATTATCTGCTTCACCAAAAATCTCTATCCCACTGGCTGAAGAGGAGAAGACTCCTAAGCAGTAGCTGCTACCTTCGGTAGCAAAACTCCATTGCTTTAATTAATTGAGCACTTGGTATACTCGTCCACAGATTCATAGCAAACCAAAAAGATACGACAATAGAGTTCTGTATCGCTTTAGGTTTGGCGCACTTCTTCGACAGAATTAGAAAACATGATGAAAAACAAAAGTAATTTAAAAATGAGATTCATTCTGATTCAAATCTGAGTGTGGGTTTATTGGCTTGGTCTGGCAATATTTACAAGTTATTGGTAATCAAAAACTTGATACCAACCTAATGTTTGTCAGCTAGAGTTCACCAATCTACCTAAAAAGACCGATTGGCCGAGAAGATTCAGTTTTTGCAAAAACTCCAACAATGAAACTCAGCTCAGCCTTTATTAATCCAGACCGTGAAGGAAGCTATACGAATCAGACTCTTGGTTTTTTGATGCAGCTTAAATGAAGGCAAATTAAGGCTTAAAAGAAGAGGCTAGCTGGTGACCAATTATGTTAGTCTGTTTGGCAAAAGTTAATAAAGTAGAAATGCATAAGAAAGGCAGAAAAATGCTTTCTTGATTTTAAATTAAATATTTACTACTACGGCTTATAGTTTTTCCAGATCTGGCCCTCCACATTTCATCTATCCCTCATTACAACCCATCTACCGTCGAAAAATGTGACATTTCTTACATTAGGTAAGTGATGATTGCAACATACTTGAAAGAGTCACAAGAATCTGTATGCAACTAATGGGGTGAAATACATAACCAAATTTATATCTTGATTTTGGCTTTCATTCTTAAGATGTAAACAAAAAAACTGTTAGTAATTAGTAGTTTTTTGTCTACTATATCTAACGAAAAATCTTGATTTCTATCGCCAATTAGACAAGATTATTTTCGACTACCCTACGGTAAAAATCATCCAAGTCATTTCACTCATTACTGATTATGACGACTTGAGCTTTTTTTGGATCGCGTTTTCTTCAAACCTATTTGACTATTAAGGTTATAATTCATCTGATGTAGGCGGGACAGAGAAATTGTAGAAAACATGGAGTAATAACGTCGTGCTGACAAGTACCCTGATGCCATTGGAATTGTTGGAGAAAACTGATCAGAAAGGAAGGAAAGCTGCTAAAATACAGTAAAACATAGAAGAAAGAGTTCAGCAGTTAACTATTACTTGTCATTATACAACAATAATGTTTGCTTGAAATATAATAATACTCACAACACACTTCAAAGATATCTAGAATCCAATTAGTCTACTAGATCAGCTTATTTCTAATGACTGTAAACCATCAACTCCAAGTTGTCTCGTGTGCAAAAATTTTATCTGCTTCGGCAAGTTCAGGTTTACCATACCCGGAGAAGTACTACATACCAAACTTTTGAGCCAACTGAACTATTAGCAGTATTTCGTAAGAAACCTTAAACTGATAGAACAGCTATGCCTTAAAGACGACTAAAGCATCAGGTTCAGTTCCAAAATCTTAAATTTTAACTTTAATTAATAGAACTTTCTGAATACATACCTGTATAAAGTTTCTATTAATAGAACTCTAAAAATATTTTGTATTATGTATATCAGCTTTTATCAACCAGGCTTGCTGGAAAAATCTCTGCAAATGGTTAAGAAAAACACAGATACGATTTAGTATTTAGGCGAATACGGAGAATGCGACATCAATTTCACTTTTTCACGGGCTAAAAAGTCGACAGTTTGTGAATCTGTATGGGCACTTGCATTGTCATGGTGAAGAAGGATACGCCAATTTTGATTGTTTTTTCTGATTTCACCAATGACTTCCGGCAAACAAATTGTTGTGTACCGATCAGCGTTTACAGTTCTTCGATCCTCTAAAGCTGTGGTTGCCACATGTCCAGAAATATCGAAGAAACAAGCGATCATTTGCTTTGCAACACTGGGTGAACGAACAACTTTTGTGGGTTTTGACTCACCTCGAAATATCCAAACAGTGGATTGTTGTTTAGTTTTTCATCACTAGTAACAATGTCGTACACTAAATTTGAATGACCTCGGTTGAATTTCTTCAGCATTTCTTTGCACCAATTCACTCGATTCTTCTTTTGAGCTTTACTCAAATTATGTGGAATCCAGCGACTTTAAAACTTCCGTACGTTTAAACGATCGTGTAAAATCGTGTGTATTGCTTTCATGTCAATGCCCAAAGTGACCCCTATTTTACGGTGTCACATGCCGATCTCGCTCAATCACTTCAAGCACAGTATCAACGTTAGTGGCAACAACAGACGTGAATAGACGGCCATCACGAAATTCATCAGTGAGAAAAGAACGTCCATGCTGGAACTCAGCAAAACAATTATAAACAGTTCTATTCGATGGAGCTTGACAATGACACACATGAAGTATCCGATTGCAGAAAGTTTTCTAGAAAGCCTCGTATTTCTGTTTTTTTTGTCTTATACGTTATGTATATATTTGCTAATTACATTGAAAACGATACCTGCTGCTTTCAATAATCATGATTGTGTTTTTATTTAAAAGACTGATGATATTTAAGTTAATTATAATTATAAAACAGCTTTAGATTTACACTGTCCTAACTTTTAGAATCGTTTCAAATGTGGATTATTAATATTTCTTTATGGATACAACTACACACAGAAGATGTTATTTGGATAATGACCTGCGTCTTTAGAAATTCTCTTTAGAACTTTAAGCAGAAACTTTAACCAGATTCGAAACAAAGGGGTTCAGTAATAAGTTAATTTAACGCGAAACGATCTAAATATTCCTTAATGAAGATACGAACTGGAAGATTAATTTTTAATTGGTATTTGACACTAGGAACAATTTGGGTCAATATTTTATTTAAATTCCCAATGCGGCTTCGTGTTAATGGCTTCCCAATTGACTTTTTGAAAAGGGTCGGGTCGTAAAAATCTTATTCTTGTTTCAAACAAAAACAACCAAACAAAAATTATTTGTTTTTAGGTCACGAGCAATTTCTGTAAGGGACCAGGATCAAATTCTTATATCTTTTTTATTTTCACTTTTTTAATTTCAAGCCATGGCAATAAATGGTTGGGCGTAAATGAATAAGCCCTATCGTGTAACTGCTGCTTCGCAATTATCTAGATACATTTTAATACGCACAAGTGATCAAAGGTGTATTTTCAAAGATGTGGGAATGAAAGAATGCAAGAGATGCAAAGGAGCAAAGCATGTAAGTACATGCAGGTGAGATTTCTCGAAAACATTCGTCGCAATGATGCTATCAATATTTGAAATTTTAGATTTTTAAAAAGATTGTTTCAATTAACATGTTGAGGATAATTGTTTAAAAAAAGATTTTATTTAATTAAATTCATTCTAGGGTTTTTAATTTTATAAAACCTGCTAGTTTTAATCATAACTTCACATAGCTTACGAGTTACGAATCCATACTAATTTGTATACATAATGTTTAGATATGCAGGCTGCAGGAAATAAAAATAAAGAGATTCTGTGAATGCGTTTTTAAATAACTGTGAGCGATTTCTTAAAAAGCATAAGTGCTTATGTCATGCAAATATCATCATATTCTAATTAACTGCTTTTTATTAATCGTACGATATTTTAGAAACATATTACTGTGGCACTTTTTGTTAAGTCTGTAAAAGAAACTCAATCACTTATTCATGTTTTTATTGCTTTTATTTTCTACACTGAGGAGGAAATTGCAAATCAAGCTTTGAAGACTGACTATTTAATGCAAACCGTGCCTTATTTTCTCTTGAACTCCTTGATTTCTGATTTTCCTTAATTTTCCCTGATTTGTCGTGGTCCACCTCTCGGTATAAAATATCTGTAAAGTTTGGAGTCATCGAGCGGTTTAAACTTTGTTCATATGAACCAATACTCTACTAAACCGTTATCCGAGGACTTAGCAAAATTAACCACTTGTTTTTTTTAAATAAATTAGGTAATAATTTGATAAACACGATTATAGGAATTTGGCATATTTAAACAAAGTAACTGTCTAGTCAATCATAATTACTTATCAAATCTAGAGATGTACTTTTCATACTGCTATCATGTCTTCTTTCTTCTTAAAATGCAAGATGAGCCTATTTGGTAATATTTAAATTAGATAAATGGACGCCTCGGTTGCACTCTTTAAATCTAGGTATCGTAGAGTCTTGGTGATATTATATCAATCTCATATCATTTGTAATAAATGAGTAGATTTCAATATTATCCGAGAACTGAACTTGAGTAAGAAGAACATTTACTTAAATGCTTTTATACGAATGACTTATCGTATCCTGTTGCAAACACTATACCATGCAAATAAATAAAGATTTTCATTTATTAGATGCCTATCTACTCTACTCCATCACGGTGACGAAAACAATCATTTATCTTACTATATGGCTGTGGAGTAATTATTGTATTTGATACTTTCGCGAAGTCTTTCGTGGCATCTTTTAAAGAACATTGTTTTGTTTAATAATTTAGATTTTAAATATTTACTTCAGGAAAGATGTGTGCTATGCCGTACCCCATCATTGCCGTACGGAAAGCTATGCACCCATTCTATCTCAATTCTACAAATCAGATTTCTCAATCTCTATTTCTATAGAAACAACAATTCCCGGAGAAAAGATGAAGACAATTCTCCTTAAATCGCTATTTAGATGTCACTACTGGAACTGGCTTACATTAAAGCTTCACTATTGTATCGTTACCTAGATTATAGAACAGTGAGAAGCTTTCTAAAATACTTACTTATTCAGAAATTTCACTGAGTGCATCAATGACTAAACTATCTCTACGAGAGACCGAGAACGAGAAGCCTTTATCACAGAACAGCAGATTCGAAATTAGTAAGTTATAGGACTGTACTGACTATTCTCTAGTAAACAAAAATGTAATCGTTATTAGACGATGAAAATGGACTAAATGTACTAGTCAACAGCGAACTGTACCGTATTAACACTACTACACTCAGATCATTACCCTGATAATATTTTACCTAGGTCATGATAACGACGACTCATATGAGAAAAGCATTGTCTGTTTGTCTTCACTTATCATCCTTCATGGTCACTCGAACATCACCATAGAACACTACATGAATTCTCCTTACCGACTGCAGTAAAATAGACATCCCTACTAATTATCTCAAAGTTTCATTGTAGTTCACGTGAAATTCCAGTACATAAACCAGACTCTTAGAGATATCCTATCTCAGACTATAAAACATATCGTTAGAACATATTTAAATTGGCCAAACGGCGTCGTCAACAAACCTTCCGCTCAGATGATCCTAGGAATATCAAAACGATATTTTCCTTTCTACCGAAACAAATCAATGCCATTCCTTAAAACCATGGTTTTGTGTAGGTAGTCCTGCCTGTGCTAACATCAATCTAGACCACAATGCTTGCGACGTTGATTGCTGTTTTGTTTCGGGGTCATATGCGTAGATCCATGATTCGTCACCTGTGCAGATGTTATACACAGCCTTTGATGCACCTTTCGCAAATTTTTTCAACATTTCAATGCACCAGTCGACGCGAGCCTTCTTTTGAGCATTGGTCAGGTTATGCGGGATCCAACGGGTACAAATGTTTTTACGGCCAAATGATCATGTAATATCTTGTTGATGCTAGTCATACTAATGCCCAAAGATGCCTCAATCTCACGGTATGTCACATGACGATCTTGTTTAATCAGTTCACGCACAGCATCGATGTTTTCGGGCACAACGACAGATTTTGGACGGCCTTCACGGATTTCGTCCTGGAGTGAACATTGGCCACGTTTGAATTCATTATACCAGTTTTTTACAGTGCTGTAGGATGGAGCTTCATCGCTATATAATGTATTAAGTTCATTGATGCACTCTTGTCGTGATAATCCACGTCGAAAGTTATGAAAAATAATTGCACGAAAGTGTTCACGGGTCAATTCCATTTTTTACTAGGGAATGCACTTTTCAATTAACTGCAAACAACACTAATCGCACTCAAATGACAAAATGTTGTGGTTGAGGTTATGTTCAACAATGTAAAATTTACACCGGAAATGTCAGCTGGCGCCTGGAAACAGTCAGTGTTGCCAAGGCCAGAAATATAAATAGCAACTCTCGTATTTTTACCTCCTGTGGAACAAACCAACTCTGTTTCCTACACTATAACTGTGTGTAGTCCTGTCAACGTCAATCTGAATCCCGTTGTTTGCAGCATGCATAATACCTTTTAATGACTACCAGTAAAAATTCGAAACAGCTTCAGGTATCATAAACGATTTTTTTGCCTGCATCACTTTTCATCTCAAAACTTGCCAGAACTGCACCTTCTTGTAAAATTATATTTTTTTTGTTCTCCACACTTGAGAGAATATACAACTGAAGATAATAGAAGTCGTGTTAAGTTACAGACCTAATACTAGTTACCCTATATTAAATACGATGAATAACAAAATAGACAGCAGAATGATGCAACGGTAAAGGCCAAACCTTCTGAGTAGTTTAGGTCTAGACTACAATATTCTTACAACATGATTAAGTTCATGTTAAGTACGCTTTGAACTAGTTAGCTGTGCTCAGCGGATAGTTGGGGGCTGGTGCAAGGACGTGCAAATAAGAAGACTTGCCAATAAGAAACTGACATGGGACTGACATTAAACGCACCATCTGTTTATGACAAGAAATTCTGCCATAGACGCCAAATATCCTGCGCCGGCCCTGCATATTATACTCACAGTATAGAACATTACGGAATTAGTAATTTCACTTGTCGCCGTGTTTGATCTTAAAATTTTTACTGCACGTTGTCACCAAGCGCAGCTCTATATAGGCATACAAAGCGTCAGTGTGGTTTTTGCAACATTTAACACAACAATTCTACGGCACTGTCTAGTCAATCTTGTTCAGTGCGCAGTCACTATGCGTCATTAAAGAGTTCAGAAATACTTAGCAAAATCTCCACCCACTTGTCGAACTTCTTTTTTTAGTAAAATAAATTTAAAACTATTTCTTTTTATTATTAATTCCTTAGATAGTGAGACTGAGTTTAAAGTAAAAAAATAAAATGGACATTACAGCATTCTATTTTATCTTTTCTATTTGTGCATCATTCCAAACAATTATACAGTGTCATTCAAAAAGAAGCGAACACTCAATAACTTTTTTATCTTGCGATTGACAAAACAACGGTTAAATAGTTTGTTGTCTATGAGCATGTGTGCTATTTTAGGGCATTTTTTAAATGACACCTCGTGTTTCTTGTGGCATTTTTCGATTATCCATGTTTTTTCTGATTCTGCACATATAAAATTCTATAGGTGTTGCATGAGAATATTTTGCTCTAAATCCCACAAAAAGTTTGCAAGTCTTCAAGACAGCAGTTGTCTACATGTAACTGTTGTAAAACAACAGACAGCCATTTAAAAAGCAACAACGCTATGGCCATGGAAAACAAAACTTCAAATCTGACACAATTATTGTTTATCTGCAAAACCGCAAATTTGACGAAATTTATTAAATCATCGTTAGAGTGTGTAATAACAATGAATAATAATAACATTGAATTAATAAATTTCGTCAAATTTGCGATTTTACAAAAAAACAAAAATTCTGACAGATTTGAAGTTTTGGTTTTCATGGCCATAGCGTTTTTGTTTTGTGCAGCATGGGAAAAACATGGAGAATCGAAAAATGCCACAGAAAATACAGGGTGTCATTAAAAACCAAAGTTGTGTTTATTTCCGACTTAACCGGAAATGCAAAAAAATTGATAACAAACCACTTAACCGTTGTTTTGTCAGTCGCAAGATAAAAAGTTATTGAGGGTTCTCTTCTTTTTGAATGACGCTGTATATGACATCTGATCTAGTTATAGTGCAAAGAAAGTTGCTAATCTTAAATTACGACTTCGTCGTTTGATTGAAAACTGAAACATTTTAGTTAACATTATAATTTATAAACAAAGAACAATTTTTTGTCGAGGTCATAAACAGTAAGTATAAATAAACAGTTAAAGGAGGTCTAGAAGAATCTTATTAGCAATTTGATAAATTTAAATAAGAATCTTGATACTATCGTTTACCTAAAATAAATGTGAAGAATCCATGGGCGGTCTTCTTTACAAAAACCATAAAATTCAAACTATGCTACCGAATGCTACTTCCAATTCCCTACTTTAAACTGAAAGTAATCTTTTAAGAAACGTAACGTACACAGCGACGACGACGCCTACGCTTGTAAGAATTTCTCTCTAACTTCTAAAGAGAAATCGGGCAATTTTGGCGTAGGATGGTTCCATAATAATGTAATTTGTAATGACTCGAGTTGTAATCATCTCCGTGGTCATCTTATCAGAGATTCTCTAACACAAAGTTTAGAAATTTATTAAGCAGCGTAAATGAGACTTGCGGTTTCAAAGGATCCGAATTTGGTTTTAGTACCAGCTTCTAGCTTGTCCCTTACGACGTTAACGAGGTTAATTTTAGTGTCTCTCGTAAAATTTACGAACAAATTTACTGTTGAAATATTAAATTTCTCTAACTATAGCACAAGAATACGTGTTTGAATAATTTAAATAGAAAATTGTTATTAAATGCATTGGGTACGTGTGTCGTTATTCTCATCGGCGCTGGATTAGTTTATTAATCCCGAGAGAAATTTAAGCTCTAAACGACAAAATTAACCTGCTGTTCTAGTTTCCATCGCGGAAAACCTTAAAATGACAATTTAAATTTATACAGCCTTTTAAATTTCTAAAGGTTAAAAAGTAAAATTGTCGGTTTTGCATCATTTCGATTTTTCACAAAGACCCATCAGCAGGGCTTATACGTATAAGTTTCGGCTAACTGAAAAGTAGTAGTATATAATAATATGAGATCGTAACAGAAAAATATAAAGATTGATGCAGAGTCGTCGCGAACGAGCGAAAAAGGAGGCAGCTTTTAAATTTTTATGAAAGTGCTTTGCAGTGATTTGCATGGGAAGACTGGAAGCCATTCTGGGTGATTGAATCGATTGCTGTTTATGCTAGTGATGTATCTGCAGTAGACATCGGGGTCTTTCCGTACCTTATAGCAGACATGACTTTTATTTAACTTAAAAGCCGCTTCTTGATGGAAAAACTGCGATCGCCAACTTTGATATTTGAACGAAATAACTTGTTCCATGTTTGTTTGTTTGTTTCTGTTATTTAAAGAACTCGAAAATTGAAAAACAAAACGCAAACATCGCCTGATAAAAGTAAACGGTATAATGCAGGGGATTTGCAGGAGTTTTACACTTTAATTAAAATTTACTTCCCATAAATAATAAATTTCCATTTCTGTTGGCAAAACCATGTAGACTATTTTAGAAGAACCACATTTCTCAATTTTCCTAAACATAAATTATGAAACAAATTAATGTCTTCGGTTGACGCCGTTTCCGTTTTAACAATTTCCAGAGATTAATCATTTAAGACAAAGTTTGTGTGATATTAAGCGCACTTGCAATTTCGTAATATGCTTTAGATATTTATGTTCTAATAAACATTCTACCACAACTAGAAATCCACCTTTCAGGTGATGAGTATAAGAGGAATTACTAATATCGTTAGAAAAAAGTGAAAAATAAATAAGAGAAAAATGGAAGGCACTTTAGCGATGATTAGAACGAAGAGCTGTGAAAATGCTTAAAATAGCAGGAATAGTATGTCAATTATCTCCATGCTCCATTTTGTTCGGTGTTCTTTATACCCAAAACGACCATTATCTCTCGATAGACACAAAATCAATCTTTACAAATTATCGTTTCAAGTAAGTTGTTTATAAGCAAAATGGAACTTTTCAGCTGCGTGATCGTTAGTATAAATTTTAATTTACATCTGGTTTCTTTCCTACCTTTTTCGCCATGCCCTTGCTCTATTCTTATAATCTACGTATTAGGAATTACGGTTCGACTGACAAAATGTTTCTACTAGTGAGTAAGAACCGAACATATTATGTAGATTGTTAATTGATCTAAACTGTTTTGTTCAAATTAACTAGAGGTAACTTAAATGGCATAATAACATTTTTGTTAATGGCCTTCCAAGATATTAGTTTCGAACTCGGAGATATAGATGAAACACCGATCAATAGCCAATTTTGAATGCTCTGAATAAGGACAGCAATAAAGAAACTTTGTATGAAATTTCGATCCTATCTGATTGTGAGTACAACAAGGAAATTTGTTTCTACAGAAATCGTTGCTTAATTCTGCGCGACCGTTTAATGATACGTTAGGGTTTATAAAACGTACCCTGAAAGAACAGACGTACACGAAATTCGGAATGGAAGACGATACAATTCCAGTATAGAACAAAACTAAATAAAATTAAGTCAACAAAGGATTAGGTAGGTTAAATATAGTAAAACGGTATAGAGATCCAATTAAATTTTTTGACACTGTACTCTGTCCATATTACTGTTGGTTACAAAGATATTTTGTTTCCTAGAGAAATGCGAATTTTATGTGTTAACAAAAGCATCAAGTAAATTCATTTATAAAATAGGCAACTTTCAAATTCCATTGGCAAGCCTCAAAATTAAATGTTCTTGGTGGCTCGTCGACAACAACACCTGAGGTAGATCGAGTGTACTAAAGCTCAAAAGAATGAAAGCAAGTGTTCAAATTCCTGCAACCTAGCGACAAACAAAGGGGTAAAAAAAAGGAAAACAAACGAAGCATTAATTTAGACACTTCTGTCACAATAGTAGAGAAAGATTACAAGATATTACTGATTGCAAGAGGATCGAAATTAGTCGTCTGCTGGCATGATTCAAAAGCAGAAGTTTTTAAGTTTTCATTCAAAGAAGTAGAAACAAATATAAAACTAGAAACTCGGAAACATAAAAACAATACGGGAAATGGTAGTAGCTATAGAAAACTTATTATTACACTAATTATTTGTTAACTATGATGTATTAAAAAATTATCACAGAAGTTCCAATATTGCTCAAAACAATGATATTTTCAAGATTGCCGTAGTTAATAAAAATATTTATGTTAGATTATAGCTAATGTACTGGTTTACAATAGATTACAATTTTAAATTAAACCCAAGTTTGTGTGTATGTAAATTAGATTTTTGTAAAATACATGGAATGTATGTAAATTCTGAAACATCTGCAGAACGTCTTATTTAATAAGACTGTAAATTTCTTAAAATACAATGTGCAAAACTACTATATATACTATTTTTACAATTTAGAAAGTACTTACAGTATAATTTTATTTCTTTATTATGGTGGTATTATTCACACTTCACTTTGTGTTTCAGGCATTAAACTGTCGTAATATTCTAAAAGGTTATAATAAAAATTATAGGTGCGGAAAATTAACCTTTCTAAAGGAGCTTACGGTTTAATGACAGCTTAGAATGGTAGTTACATTTACATAAATTGGAAACAGATTATTTGAATTCAGTTGAGGTGGCTAGCAGAAAAAAACAGAAAGCTACCTTAAGCGACATTTTGTTTGACAAATCTTAAAATTAATAATTACTTGTTTACAAGTAAATTGGTTATATCATAATGTAGCGGGTGTTCTAAAAGATCAGTATACAAAGAATTATTTTTCACTTTATTATGGTGTCATTATCTGCAAAAATATCAATTTTGAAAATTTGTACCTCTT
>VTPC01001086.1:0-97082 GCA_011009095.1 Ignelater luminosus
GTTTCTTGTCTCTATCGCTCCTCTAGAATAGAGAGACTCTCAATGAAAGAGCTAATTCTCTGGTTTGCAGCACTTAAGTGAAGATTCATCACAACATTCATCAGTTTCAAGCAGCATTTTATCCTTATGAATCAGCAAATGCTTAGTTAAATCACTCTTCTGCCTAAATTTGTGACCACATATTTCACATTCAAAAGGTTTCTCTTCACTATGAATCAATATATGCTTTTTTAAATTACTCTTCTCGGCGCATTTATAACCACATATTTTACACGCAAAAGGCTTTTCGCCACTATGAACCAGTATATGCCCTTTTAAGTGACTTCTTTGGGTGAATTTTCGATTACATATTTTACACTCAAAAGGTTTTTCTCCACTGTGATTAAGTATATGTGTTTTTAAGTGACTTTTTTGTCTGAATCTATAATTGCATATTGCACACCTAAAAGGTTTTTCATCACTATGCGTTAGCATGTGCGCTTTTAAATTACTTTTCGAAGTAAATCTATTACTGCATATTTTACACCCAAACACTTTCTGACCCTTGTGAATTAAACTATGTTCTTTTAAACGACTTTTCTGGGTGAATTTAAAGTGGCAGATCTCGCATTCAAAAGATGTTTCACGACTATGAACTACAAGGTGGCGTTTTAAAAGACTACTTCTTCCGCATTTGTAACTGCACAAGATACACTGGAAAGGTTTTTCGCCGCTGTGAATCAGCATGTGTTTTTTTAAATTGCCCTTTAGCGTACAAGTATAATTACATATTTTACAATTAAACGGCTTCTCACCACTATGAATTAAAATATGTCTTTTTAAATTACTCTTTTCGGAGCTTTTATAATCGCACAAGTTGCACTCAAATGGTTTTTCACCACTATGAAGAAACATGTGTGTTTTTAAATGACTTTTTCGCGCACACTTATAGCTACAAACTTGGCATTCAAAGGGTTTCTCGCCACTATGAATTACCATATGTTGCTTCAAATTGCTTTTTTGCCTGGTCTTATAACAGCACAGTTTACACATGAAAGGTTTCTCGCTACTATGAATTAACATATGCGTTTTCAAACTGTTATTCTGGGTGGATTTATAATTGCAGAATTGACACTTGAAAGGTTTTTCACTGCCGCTGCTGTGGTTTGCTGTATGTAGTTTTAAATTACTTTTTTCAAAGGGTTTTTCACTACTATGTGTTTTTAACTCGCTTTTCTGTGCACATTGATGGTTTTCTGCAGGTTCCACTTTGATAGCTGTTTGTTCACTGTCGAAAACATCTTTTGCACCTATGAAAGAAATAATTCAGTTCCTAGTGAGATTAATTATACATAAGATATCACTACCAGCTGACGACAAAAGTAGAACTATATGATCTTTGTTATTTTGTTCTTCCATAATACTTAATAAATCTTTTCTTTGTATTGTCGCAAAAATCACAACAGAAAGCAAGCTGAAATGAACAAATAAATTAATCTACAGATGTTAAAACTAGTAACAACCTATTTTCAAGTCTTTGATAGCACGAGTAATTATTAATATCAATAGAAACAGCACTTACTGAAACTGAAAGAAAAAAATGACAAACGATACCTTAAAGTACAATTAATTTCTCTATGCAATGAAAATCTAACTTGCACTTCTGTAGAGAAATCTTGCAGTAAAACGTCATTCGAGATTTGACAATGGACAGAAAGAAAGTGTACTTATCGACCATAACAATCAGCTGGGATAGGTTCCGATATGTGAAGTTAGAGTTAGGTGGGTTTGACCGGAGTACGTTCGAATATCCAATTTAGTAAGAACTGAATAATAGAAGGACACCATGGCAAGTATCTTAATCCACTAGCTATTTTTTAAATTTGAAACAACAAATTGTTGTGGTTTTCGACAAGTTGAGGCGCAAACAATTATGTTGTAAAAAAGAATTCCTTATACGCATACGTACATAACATTGGTGTTTATTACAGATTTATTCTTGTAGTAAGATTTTAAATTTAACAAGTTCATTTTGGTTTTACCCAATTAATGTTAATTAAAATGCTATTCATAGGGAATTTGAGTAACGTAGAAAGCAGTAATAATGTATGTTAACTATGTTTGAGGTACTAATAAGGTTATGTTCTAAATTTCGTCACTGTTGCAAGCCTCTTCTGAGCATTACCCAGGTTGTACGTGCATAAGGTACCATATCTTCTCACTCACATACATGCGTTACAATCTTCCATCCATTGAGTATTCACATTACATTTCTTGGCATTTTCATAAAATGGCAAGCCAGCACTAAAACATGCAGAAAATACTTTTGAATTTTTAAACCATAAATAATCTAAAAGTATTATATATACCATGATTGAAGCGTACAAAATGTCATAACTCCTCCTGCTGTGCATTCACAATACTTACAATAATTCAGCTGGTACATAATTCCTTCTTCGCATTCTATACCAATCAACAAAAGATGCCTAAATTCTGATAAATATAATTTTAATTGACTTACGTAAATCTTCCTTGCAATGTGCTTCATTGAGGAAAATCCCTAAGTAAAAAATTGCTTTTCCTATAAATTGCATCACGAACAATCAACAACCATAATTTGTGTGAATTCAAGACTAATTAGTTAGTTATCGAAAGTCTTTGTTGATAAATCTATTAATATATGTACACTGCCCCAAAAATGGACAGTGCCCTACAACATCGCCATTACTTTCATGCCAAGCCAGGCTCTCTGCAGGGCGCCTGCTTGAAAGTAATGGTGATGTTGTAGAATGGGTTGCCTACGCAACTGGCACTTAGCTCTGTCCATTATCTTTTTTGGGGCGCTGTACATAATTTATAACAATGTTTACTAGCATAGATTGATAACAAAATATTATTAATAATAATAATAATAATAATAATTAGAGTATTGTATTATTTCCTTGATTCCTCCACAGTTTAGCTCTGATAAATAGCAAACCGTCGCACAGCGGGTGAAAAGCTCATTCTAAGAAATTAAAAATCTAAACGCTCTTAGTTCTTTCAGTCTTCACACATGATGCGAAATTTACGTTCTGCCTGATACAATTTTAATAGTACTAGGTTGTATTTGTCTGGGCGCATAGATTTTACTTTGCGTGTCAGGCCTTGGTCCAAGATCCTAGAATACTGTAGAGCAGACTTTTTCATGCTCGAGCGTTTTTTCGAATACATCTGTTATCCTGTGGATTTGATAGATTGTTGCGTGGTTGTTGCGGAAGCCGAATTAATGCGAAGGCACAAGTTGCTACTTCTAAATAATTAGTTTGAGTCGTTTCAAGATAAGTTTTTTAAACGATTTAGCTGTAAAATCAATAAGATTTCGGTTCACAGTGATTTTTACTGGGTTTATGCAGCATTATTACCTCGGATATTTTCCATTCCTGTGGGACATACTTTAGTCTAATTGGAGCATTGAACAGAGTAGTCAGTTTGACAAGAGCTTTAAAGCTTCTTCAGGTTAGCACCTATCATCAGGTCAAATCCAGGTGCTTTCTTTTGATTGAGGTTAGTCCAAATTTCTTTTGCTAGCTTGCTAGTTGTAACCGGTGATATATCATTTTCGTATTCGTTGCAGTTAAGTGCAGGAAGTGTAGAACGTGTAGGAATCTGCCTTCGAGATGTTCGACGAAGGTATCTGGTTTGTCGCTGTTGCTTATATACCTGGGTGACTGGTCTTTTCAGATATTTTGCTGTCTTTCACAATGGTTGTTAATAGAAGACCGTTTAAGATCTCTGATTTTTTTGGTGAGTTGTTAGCTCATTTTGTTGAGCTTTGTTTTGCTGTTACCGGAGCACAACATGCAAAACCCCCATTGCCTCATATCACCAATTGGCCTTGGGCCAATCTCAGCCTTTGATGCTGCAGGGCTACTCACATAAATACCGGGAGCCGAGTGGGAATCGCTTGAGGTGGGTTGCGGTGCACTTGTAGTATGAGTGCCCTTGCATCATCGGCGACGGTGTAGCCTCCACACTTTTCTCCTAGCCGTCCAGGCAGGACACGTTGCAAAAGTTTTATTATCCTAGACCGCGTGCAGCAGCGTTTACCAACCTACTTACCAAATCACACCTTGGCCGAAAAGCTTCATGCCTACAAAGGCCTCTGCTGCTTCGCAGCAGGAATAATCACGATTTAACTTTGGAATCGCTCTTTTACATCTCAACCTTCAACAAGATAAGACCTCTCTTATCATCCTACGCTTCTCCGGTCTTTACCGCAGCCATGCCTCGACCCTTTTTTCGTACACGCACACGCCCATACCACGTCCTTTGCTCCGCCCAAGCTAGTTGACAACATATGGCAGCCCTGTCGTGGGGCACCGTACAGAAGCATCTTTGGCACCCTGCAGACACCGCCTCTGCACAAATCCTTTTGAAGTAAAAAAGCGAGCCCATAAGGTTACCTCACCGGCACACTCACGACTGACCTAGCCGCCGCCGCCGCCGATATTGACTTCTACAGTTGCTATTCAAGGCTAACCCTCTTTCCATCGACGACCTAGTGGCCGCATTGCTCCGGCAGCTCGCCCTGCTAGAGTACCACGAGTTTCAACACGAAGACCCGCACTAGTTCTAAGATACCTGCCTCCACGTTCTCCAAGACCAATCCGACGAGCAGAAAAAATATCTCATTGCCACCGCCCACTTCAAGGGAGACGACAGGAAGTGATGATAACAACAAACGTTTCTAATCACCTCCCTAGCGGACTTAGAAACAGCATTCCTCGTTTACTATGGTAGCGAGACCAATAAGGAGCAACATCGCGCCGCCTTATAGGGCTATGCCGAGCAGAAGGACTAGCCCGTCCCAGCTCGTAGTTAGTGACAGCGAGGTAGAAACGAGGATTGCAAAGCCGGCCAGATCATCGGAGTCAACCCGCAACCAACTCCTTCAGTGCCGCCACAGCCTGCAACGACACTTTCATCGGGACTGCCTGGAATTGCATCAACACGCAACCAAACACGCCGTTGCCGTTCCAAACGCACCGTCCCCAAGGAACGGTGTCCGATCATCAATCCCTTCTGAGAAAGGGAACACACAGCAGACTCCCAGTGGCGCCCACCCCGACCTTCTAGCACTGATCCGAGAAATGGTCCGATCGCATCACGGCCGATAGACCCGCGACACTCCTCTGTCGCTGTCATCATCGATGAGCCCACGGTCTCATCTGCCCTCATAGGATCCACCGACCACTCTTGCAGCTTCCTCATTACCACTGAAGTTCAAGACAGCCTGGACGACGAGCCCGTCACTAATAGCTTCGTTGTCATCGCCACGGATGAGCTCGTGTACACATCGGTCCTCATCCAACCATCCACAAACAACACAAGAACCGCTCAAAGTCACAAAATCCCGGAGCCTGCCGAAGTCGAACCCATGGTCGCAGACGCCTCCGCAGAAGCAATCTCTGACGAGCCCGTGACCACCAATCAGGTCCTCGTTCAACTGTCAACCGGCAAGAAAGGAGTCGCTCCAAACCACAAGCAGCCTTTGTCGTCGCAGCCACCTCCGCCGCAACCCAGGATGGGCCCACAACCACACCGGTACTCATCGCACAGTCGCACGACGAGATAGGAACCGCACTTTACCTCAAGGTCGAGGTCGGCTACCAAATCTTGCTACCAAGAAGAGCTGGCTCTGGGGAATTTTGGAAGCTGTCACCTTTTAAACCCCTACAGACGCCATAACCAACACGCCGCCGCTACATCGCCCGGACCCTTCATTACCGTTTATCTCGCAAGCGGATGCGAATGGGATAGGCTTGGCGGCAGAGTATAATTAAGAAAATGATACCTGGCAACGCGACTTTAAACTTACCCCCACGAGGATACCTGAAATGAGCACCAGCAAGACGTACCATTCAACTGGTAACGCCGCCGCAAACGCCATGACAGCATCTTAGACTAGCCACGACCCCTGCAGCAGCCGGAACCCACCACGACGTCGCGACGCTTAGAAATAATCTAGTGAATAAGTGTAGGGTAGAGAAACGAGATTAGTGTTACTTTCAATAAGATAAGACCTCTCTTACCATCCTACGCTCTTCCGGTCTCCACCGCAGGCGTATACGCAAACCACCTGTTTTATTTAAGAAACCCTTAAACCTAACCTCACAATACTTCACTTCTACCTTGGCATTTAGGAAGAGACGTTTTTATTTGGGATATCTCCGGAACGAAACGTCCTATCGAGGTGAGGCTTTCAAAAACGGATAAACTCGGCCGTTTTAAAACATTTGAAGGTATCGTGCCAAATTGGATGTTTACTGATAAGATTTGACGCCTTAAACACAGGCCCAATTAAAAGATTCGGAAAATTGATCGACCAGTGTTGCAAACGTCAAACAACTTTTTCCTTGAAATCAACATGGATCTGGAAAAATAATCACTGGGTTAGAAGTTGCACGTTTTTGCAGCTAAATTATTATTGTATGTAAACCTAATAATATTCGCTAATAAATAAAAAGAAAATCGCGGCGAATCCGTGCGGATCCGTTTACTACGGCTCTATTAATTTTTGGTTTGAGTACAATAGGCCAGTTTATACCATTTGGGTATTTCATTTTGATGTTTAGTTTTCCGTTTTGACTTTGTTACAGCCGATAATCGTGTCTCCATACTAGCTACTCGTAAGCCCTCGTCTGACTGAATCAAGAACAAGGAAGAGGAATAAACCTTAACTCTATTTGCATATTAAATTTTAATAAAACAGGAAAAGTATATAAGATTTCAAAACATTGCAACACCCTTGTTTAACCCACCCCGTCTACGGCAATCTGAGCTAGACTTCTGGCTTGATTCTAAATGTAATAAACTTAATAATCGATTTTATAATCATAAACTGGAGGAGTAGTGGTGGTGGTACAATCACGATTGGCTTGACGTGCTTGATCTTCATTATATTCAAACGATTCTGGAACTTCTTCATATGTTGTAGAACATTCTCTTAGTGTACACAGAGTACCATATTCTTTTGTGCATTCACATACATTACATCTCACGTTCCACTTCTTTCCGACCTTGTTGCAATATTTCAGCCTGTAATATTCTTCTCCAGAGCTTACAAATTAAACCAAACATTAACTTTTATTGACTAACAATTGTTTTTAATAAGACCCTACCAACTCATCAGTGTGCAAACCGTTAATAGTCCAGCTCTACATCTACAGATATTACAGTTATTCTCTCTATAAGTTTCCTTTTCTGAACATCCTGAAAGGAATCGCATTAAGAATCTCTAACGCTGCAACTGTCGTTACTCTTACTGTAATCGAGTTCCGGTACGTATAGTCTTCTATGAGACTTAACACAGTCCAAAAATTCTAAAAGGGTACTAATTGTTGCAAAAACTAGAAGATACTTCAGCATGATTACAACTTGATTTTATTAATAAAATTCCAGTTTTATAATTTTCTAATCAATTCTTTTAGATTTATTGTGACTATAAAAGTTAACAATTCATTATTTCAGCACATTCGTTTTGTTTTCCCATTTTTAAATGTAAATTCCTTGTGTTCAGGAACAAATAACAATTAGTAGTGCAGTTCCTGAACAACAACAATAACAAAAATAATCTATAAGTACCATATATTGTGGTGAAGTAGCTAGTGAGGAAGAAGAGATAAAAAAGAGATAAGAATGTAGACGCATTATTAGACATTTAAATACCATTTTATTCAAGGATACTGTAATACGAGCACAGATGCACGAAATGCTAACTATGGGATGGTGGTGAAAAATCGTGTCAGTTTAGAATTTAATTTAATTGCTACTAAGGCAAAATATAACAAGTGTTTTGACAATCTTCCCAGCTAATAGGCTCACGTCATAAAGGCGTCCTTTTAGGTCAGCACATTCGTCATTTTCACGTCGATTTTGAAGTTAAAAAGACGAAAATATGACAGATCCCTACGACGTCACTTTTTAGACGGACTTATGACGTCATTACAAATTATTTACTTTTTATTGAATAGTTCAAGGTTCTCTCGCTTTAATTAACGCCGACTTTTTTCAGAATTTTTCTGCTTCTATTTTCACTATTTTTTTTCAATTTAAAGTTCAAAAGAGCTCTTCCCGCCACTCCTGCAATGTCACAGATCTTTGACGGTATGACAACGCTGAAAAGGGGAGCTCTTGCTGATGCGGATGCTATCGGTGTTATAGAAGGCGCTTAGAAGTTTCAATTTTCGAATTGTTGAGGTTATGCGGTATTATGTTATTATATATATATTACATACTTTATCTACAAAGTTTTATACAAATAAGCTAACCGCTAAACCACAAAACAATAATCAATAATAGACGTGAGAAGTGCAGATACTTATAATATCTTTGGATAAAATCGAAAAAGCTGAGAAATCCAACAACTAACGAATGACAGCAAAGACACAACAACGTGATTGCGACGTTGTCAGCTCTACTATTTGTACAGACCGTCTACCGACGAACTGTGACGTCACTAGTAAAGAAACATTATTTTATTTCCTTATAACTCTTTAGTTATCATATCACGGAAAAAACTGTTAATGGATATTAACTATATATCCTGTCTAGAATGATAATATGTCTTTAGGAAACGACTCCATTACTAGAAGGGCAATCGAGACATAGTGAACAACTAACTGATAGTTTATCGTCTTCTTAGCTACCCATATCGAAACGATTTTGACCGTGACAGTTTTTTACTGTGTATACTGTACCGTATTTTGAAATATACCAACAAATATTACATTCTTCATCCCATACTTGTCTTGCTTTACAATATCTAGCCAGAAAATATTTTTCTCCATAGCTTTAAAGTATAAATTGTTAAACATAACAGTACAATATTGATACCATCTATTTGCTATGCAATCAGTTAGTTCTCTTTCAGCACCTACGCAAGTTTCACAATAGTTTACTTTATATACTTCATTAACTACGTGAAAATTGGAAAATATTAGCAAGTATTGTTCAGTTGCCTTATGTAAATATCTCTGGATACCAGCCACGTCGCGTTCTTGTTTGAATAGATATTAGAAAACTGTAAATAAACATCAAATAATCCAAAGATAAAAAGCAGTTTCAACATTATCTTGCCGCTACTAACACACAATCTTTATTGTTTTGACCCACTGAATGCTCAATTGTAACTGCTTATGTGACTCATTAAAAAATAATAAAGTTAATTGAATGAATTTCAAACTTGCTATAAATTGTACATAACAAACGGAAAATAAATTGTTTTTACCTTGTCAGATTTTTTTAGACAAAATTTAATATTCCCGAGGTCTCTAAAACCTCTACTCTTCCAGAGTTCTTAGAGACTTTCACTCGGTCATTTGAGTATTCTAATCTGGTCAAGGTTCTTAGACTGGCTGGCAAATCAATCAGGTTTAAGGAACTTGTAAAGCTCTTCTAAATAAAAGTTATGCTTCTCGAGGTTTCTGAGCATTAAATTGTTTCAGGTGCTCAGAATCCTTAAACCGATCATTTGAGTATTCTAATCTGGTCGAGGTTCTTAGATTGCCTAAGTTGTGCAGATCAAACATGCTAAATAAATTTGCAAAGTTTTTCTAGACAAGATCTACAATGATACGGGCTAAAAACCTTTGAGCTGATCGTCTAAGTATTGTAATCTGGTCAAGTTCTAGGATTCCGTAAATTATGTATGTAATCATGTTTACTGAACTTATTAAGTTCTTCTAGACAAATCTACAATTCTGGAGCTATTTCGAGCCTGCATTGAACTCTTCCAAATACTCAGAACCTTTGAGCCACTTATTTGAGTATTCCGAAGGCTGGCCTTTTCCAGATACTCAGAAGTTTTGAACCGGTCGCCTGATATTCTTTGCTAAACAAGATTTTTAGATTTGTTGGGTTTTGAATACCAACCAGGCTTAATAAACTTATAAAGTTCCTTTAGACAATATCTAGATTTTAGAACTTGTAGTAAACTCTCACGGCCTCAGAAACTTTGAGCTGATCATTTTTGTATTGCAATCTTGTCAGAGTTTTTAGATTGCCTAAGGGGTACAGATCAATCATGCTTAATGGACTTGTCAAATTCTTCTAGATATTATTCACCATCCTGGGGGATTTAAGAGTCCGTACTGGCCTTTACCAGGTTCTCAAAACCCTTGAGACGGTTATTTGAGTCTTTTAACCTGATCAAGAGTTTTAGATTGTCTGATTTTTGCCAATCAGACATGCTTAATACACTTTTCAAGTTCTTCTAGGCAACATTCACGATTCTGAAGCTTTTGTCAAATCCATACTAGCCTTTACCAGGCGCTCAGAACTCTTGAGTCGATTATTCAAGTTTTCTGGCCTGATCAAGATTTTTAGATTGTCTGAGCTTTGGCAATCAATCATGTTTAACAAACTTGTCAAGATCCTCTAGGCAACATTCATGATTCTGAAGGTTTTTAGAATCCGTACTGGCCTTTTCCAGGTGCTCAGAACTCTTGGACCAGTCGCTTGATATTGCATTCTAGACTAGTAAAGTTTTTCTCTGCAAGACCCTTACGGGTGATCAGAATCCTTGAGATAATTATTTAAATATTCTAATCTGGTCAAGGTTTTTAGATTGGCTGAGTTTTGCCAATCAGCCATGTTTAATAAACTTGTCAAGTTCTTCTAGGCAACATTCATGATTCTGGCAGTTTTTAGAGTTCGTGTTGGCCTTTTCCAGGTGCTCAGAACTCTTGAAGCGGTTGTTTGATATTTCATTCTAGATAAAGTTCTTAGATTGGTTGGCTTTTGCAAATCAACCAGGCTTGATATACTTGTAAGGTTCTTCTCTACAATATTTACAATCCTTAAGGTTTTCGAACCCTTCCAAGTGCTGAAAACTTTTGAGCCAGTCATTTCAGTAAACTAATCTAGCTAAGGTTCTCAGATTAGTTAAGTTTTGCGGATCAGACGAGCTTAATTAGCTGATTTAAGTTCTTCAAAACAAGATTTAAAATTCTCAATCTTTTTTGAGCCTGATTAGACGTCATAATTTTTAAATTGCCTGGTTTCTTAGATCAATTGGGTTGATTGAGCTTGTCAAGTTTTTCAAAACGAAATTTACGATTTTCAAGGTTTCTAAAACCTATACTGTACTTTTTTGAAGGCTCAAAACCGTTAAGCCGATTATTTAAATATTCTAATGGTGTCATGATACTTGGATTGACTTGCAAAGTTCTTCTAAACAAGATGTAAGATTCTGAAGATCTCTAGAGAGCCTACGCTAAACTCTTCCTGCAGCTCAGAACCATTAAGGAGATCATTTGAATATTTTAAGCAGGACATAGAGTTTAGATTAGATTTACGATTCACAAGGTTTTAAATCATGTTTCGGGTGATCAAAACTATTCGTCCAATTATGTAGTTGAATATTATAATCTTGTCCAGGTTTCTAGATTGGTAGGTTTTACAGATCAATCAGGCTTAATGAACTTGTAAAATTGCTCTAGACAAGATTTACAAATCTCGAGGTTTTTAAAGCTTGAATTTAACACTGTACTAGGTGCTCAAAACCCTTGAGCTGGTCATTTGATTATTGTAATTTGGTCAAGATTCTTAGATTAGCTGAATTTTTCTAAATAAGCTTGACAAGCACATTAAGGAATTCTGGACGAGATTCTCTTCCAAGTAATCAGAACCTTTGAGCAAATCTTCAAGTATTCTAATCTGGTCGAGGTTTTTAGATCGGCTGGGTTTTATAGATGAAATGAGCTTATTGAACTGCTCAAGTTCTTCTAGACAAGGCTTAAAATTTTCAATGTTTGTGGCGCCCCTATTAGATTCTTCATGGTTCCCAGAACTGTTCAACATGTCATTTGCGTACTTTAAAATGATTAGGTTATTTCCGTTGTCTAGGTTTCTTGGATCGATTGTGGTTGAGCTGATTAAATCATTTAAAACACCTTTGAGCCCAAGTTTCTTCGATTTTCTGTATCTATTAAGTTTTTCTATACAATATTTAAAACTCTCAGAGCTTTTATAGCCTGTATAAGACTTCTTATGGTACTCACTCATTTGCGTGTTTTAAAGTGATCACGTTTTTTTGATTGTCTAGACTTATTGAGCTGATTAAGTCCTTCCAAAATAGGATTTAAACTTCTCAAGGTTTTTAGAGCCCTTACTGATCTTTCATGGTGCTCAGAACGTTTCAGCATATCGTTCTAAGATGATAAAGCTTCTTGAACTGTCTGAGCTTTATACGTCAATCGAGCTTATTGAACTAGTTGAGTTCTTTAAGGCAAGATATAAGATTCTCAAGGTTCTTAGTGGTCATATTGGACTCTTCGTAGTGCGTAGAACCTTTGAGTACGTCATTTGTGTAATCTAAAGTGATCAAGTTTCTTGGATTGTCTGAGTTTTGCAAACCAATCGACTTTTTTCAAGTTTTTCTAGATAAAATTTGGGATTCCTAAGATTTTCAGAGCCTGTATTGAACTCTTCATAATACTCAAAACCTTTATGCATGTCTTTTGGGTCTTCTAAGGTGATCACGTTTGCTGGATTCTCTAAATCTTGTGGGTCAATCGAGCTTATTAAGCTGGGCAAGTTCTTTGCATGGTGCTCAGAACCTTTGAGCAAGTTCTTTGAATGCATTAAAGTAATCAGGTTTCTAGGATTGGCCAAGTTCTATGGGCAAATCAAGCTTATTGAGTTGGGTAAGTTCTTTAAGAGAAAACGTAAAATTTTCAAGGTTTTTAAAGCCTGTGATGCTCAGAACCTTTGAGTGCATCATTTGTGTATATTAAAGTGATCAGATTTTTAAGATTGTCTGAGTTTGATAGGTCAATCAGGCTTATTGAGCTGGGTTAGTTCTTTAAGAGAAGATGTAAAATTATCAAAGTTTTTAAAGCCTGCATAAGACTCTGTATGCTGCTCAGAATGTTTGAGCATGTTATTTTTGTATATTGAGGTGATCAAGTTTTTCGGAATGTCTGAGTTTTATGAGTTAACTAGGCTTGTTGAGCTGGTTAAGTTGTCTAGAGCAAGATGTAAAATTCTCAAGGTTTTTAGAGCATCTACTAAACTCTTCAAAGTGCTCAGAACATCTAGTTTGACGATGTATTAATTCCAAACGGTTTGGTTTTGTGGATTAGCTCAGAACGTTTCAGCATATCATTTGGGTATTATTCTAAGATGAAAAAGCTTCTTGAATTGTCTGAGCTTTATGGATCTGTCGAGTTTATTGAACTAGTTAAGTTCTTTAAGGCAAGATGTAGCATTCTCAAGGTTCTTAATGGTCATATTGAACTCTTCGTAGTGCGTAGAACTTTTGAGTACGTCACTTGTGTCATTTTACATCTTCTCTTAAGAACTTACCCAGCTCAATAAGCCTGATTAACCCATCGAACTCAGACTATCTTAAAAATCTGATCACTTTAATATACACAAATGACGTACTCAAAGGTTCTGAGCATCACAGGCTTTAAAAACCTTAAAGATTTTACGTTTTTTCTTAAAGAACTTAGTTTTGTAAGTCAATTGGGCTTATTGACATGTTATGTTGCTCTAGACGTTCTAAAGTATTCTTCCACGTGCTCAAAACTGTTGATCCGGCATTTTAAGCTAGTCGAGATTCTTAAATTGGCTGGATTTTGCAGATCAATCAGGCTTAATAAAGTTGCAAAGTCTTCTTTAATCAAGATTTAAAACTTTCTAAGTTTTTCGTGACCGTATTAAAGTTTTGGGTTCAGAATCTTTGAGCTGATCATTTTTATATTTTAATCTGGTCAGGTGTCTTAGATTGTGAGGAAAGCGCCAACAGCTTTTCTTGCGTTTCAATCCGAAAATTTGGTAATTTTTAAAAATTGAAAACCTGATTAATTTTGAGCAAAAAGCACTTTGATATTATTTAGATTTTTGACACAAATAAGTCTGGAACAATTTATTGAAACTAATAAACTGAAAACCAAAAATAATAAGAATTAATTAGTTTTGACGTGTTACTTATTTTGTAGCTATCAAACCAAGAGTTTATCTAGCAGGCCCAGGATTTGTAAAATCCAGGCGTTTGCAGGTTATCATAGTATTAACTTGTTTGTAAAGTTGCATTATGAGTTTAGATTCAGGTAGTTGAAGAATTTGCAAATCAACCGGACTTGCTCATTAAAAACTAGAACTAGATCGATCTGGTTTTATGAGTATGTAATAAATATATTGTATCGTAACAATAAATGGTGCTTAGGATTAACACTAATAAAATACATTTTACGTTCTATTAATTATACCTACGTACCATAATATTTTATATTATCAATTCTTATCATCGTAATAATCATAAATTTCCGGTGGATAAGTGCATCCGGGATTGGAATCGTCACCTGAATCCGGTGTACCTTTACAGTGAGAACAATCACAAGGAGCACAAGCAGGACATAGTGGACAAGAAATGGGCCAACTTCGCTGATCATCATTACCGACGTCATAATCATCCGAACTGCCAGGACGCTGGTCATAATCATCAGGACTGCTAGGGGGCTGGTCATAATCATCAGGACTGCCAGGACGCTGGTCATAATCATCCGGACTGCTAGGACGCTGATCGTAATCATCCGGACTGTCAGGACGGTGGTCATCGTCTTTTTTATCTCCGTAGTAGTCAAAATCTCCTGGCGGATAAGTACAAGCAGGATTCGAACTTTCGGTCGTTTCGGGCTCTACGAAATCACAAGGACATTTACATGGCATACAAGGCTTACATCTGCAAGGATGTTCGTCTCCTTTGGGTAAACACTCCTTTACCGTGCATATTGTACCAATGCCCTCTACACATTCACATCCGTTGCAGTCCTGTGTAGTCTTTGTACCAATTCGGCAATTTTTTGCTAGATAATACTTTTCGCCAGTACTTGTAAAATAAAAATAAAAATTTAGCTTCAGTTATTAAAATTGTTTTTCTGTTATAGATTACCAAAGCATAAGTGTGCAACTAATCAGTTCATTGTTGCGACAAGTACAGTAATTACAAAAATTCTCTTTGTATAGCTGGTTATTGGTACATCCTAAAACAAAATATATTTCGAGATATGTTTTGTTAAATATTGCACTACCCTGAAAAACAACTTACTAAATTTTTTTTCAGGCCAGCTGTAACGCCTTGTATAGCGTGACTTTGTTACATCTAATATACTACATACAAATATAATTAGACTAACGCACTTTAACATTATTTAAATTCTTAAAATGATTTAATAATTGTTGAATAATTAAGCTGTTGCGTGGCTTGTAACTGTTTAATTATAGGCTAGTAATTTGTGTGTTTTATTACGAAGCAAGGTTATAACGATCTAACAATTTATTAAAACTAACAAGCTGTAAACTAAAAGTAATAACAAATAAATGAACTCTCATTTATTACTTGTTTTGTAGCTATAAGATTAATTATAGTTACAAGGCAACCACAAAAATCTAAATTTTCTAACTACAAAATTGAAAGAAGAATTGTGCACGCGATAACTCAATTACGAAGTCGAGGTTCACACTATAATTTTGTTCAAAATCCAGAGTCGATGTAACTCAAATAATTCCAAGCCTAGAAAACTTTAGAAAATTCGTGCTATAAAAGAGTTGCGCCACTTAAATGCACATAGTCCCAGATCAAAAAATAAAATAGACTCTACTAATAATTACAAATTGTAGCTCATCTGCAGGCAAACAGCATCTCGCCCCGCGTTGATCACAATAGGCAAAGTTATGCATGGACTTACCTTGCCACTCATTTAACATTTAAGTATTTACCTGCAACATACAAGTTTAATCCTATCAAAAACAACATCAAAACTAAAAAAAACACTTGTGAAGACGCGCCACTAAACCGGCATTAGTCTTCTTAAATAAACGAACACGCTTATCTCGCATGGAATGGAAGGGCACGAAAATTTAAACTTGCCTTGCTAAAACCGCCCCTGTACAAGACTACTGGTACCTGAAATGTCTGAACACAGAAGTCCCAGTCAATTCGCAATGCGCGAACTTTTCCATAACATTTAAAACTAAAACTTTCCGCTTCTAATTCATAGGAGAATATCTAACTCCGATGCACAGATTATTATCCTGTTTCCAGCCTCGACGAGAAATCGATTTTACTTGAGTTTAAATTAAAAAAAAGAATAACTTCTTGTAACCTGATCTACTATACCCAACGGCGTTAACAATCTCAACCCTTGTCTCGAATAAATCGATATAGCACGCATCCCTCGCTTAGCAAACGGTTTCCATTTGCTTCTAGCGCACGTATTTCTCCATACACTAGCGACAAAGCAAGCATATTGGAAAGGTAGGGCACGATTGCGGCATTCCTTTTAATTCTACAAAAATAAGACCGTCTGTTAACTCGCACGGTGTTTACTTGCGTTTGTTAGTTTTTTCATTAAAATTACAATTATTCTTGTAATTTTGGTTCGAGATTTGTAAACTTGGGTTATTATGCTGCTACTGAATAGCAATTTGATCTAGACAAAAAGATTGAAATGGTAAAACATGTTTTGTTTCTAATCTAAAGAATAAAAAGACTGGATTACAAATTAAGAATCTCTGATGCTACCAATAGTATTCTGTTTACCACTTTAAATTTTACACGATACATTCTCAAAAATGACAGATGGGAATTTTAACCTCTATAGTATCTTCTAACCAATCTTTTCTTCTTAGCCTGTTTCATTTTCTTTAAAGCTCTATCATTAGCTGCTTTTGTAAAATCGGCAGCATCCGCTTGTTTCGCTTCACTTGTGGCATTCTCTTCGTCGTCGGCACTAGGCTGTTTAGCGACATCGTTCTTTCTTGTTTTCTTGTCAGAAGTGTCACTCGCCGTGGCCCTTAGTTTATCACCAGAGTCACTTGCTTTCTTATCTGTAGCCCCATCTCCTTTCTTATTTACAGTCTTTCCGGTATGTTTAGTATGTTTCTTGGAGTTACCTTTTACTCGTCGTATTTTTAGTTGGAATATTGGTGTATTACTGCTTCCATCATCTTGTCTAGTACTGTCAGGATCAGATACGTTATCATCGTCATTACCACCACCATCATCGTCATCATCATCATCATCATCGATACTGGACATTTCAGCTGGTGCTGCTGGTGCTGCTGGCTCAGTGCTGGTGCAGTTTTTCATCGTACACACCGTTCCATAATCTTTTGCACATTGACACGAATTACACTCTTCATTCCACGTTTTTTCCAACAGTGCAATTTTTGGCCATATTGTAGAAAGGAAGATTGTCGCTGAAATATGAAGAAGGTTACCATTATAATGTAGTAACAGATGCATTTAAAAATACCAACCAGTTCATTCTTGAACAACCAAACAAGTCACCATTTTTACATTCGCAGTGATTGCATTTGTTTTCTTGATATTTCTCGCCACTTTTGCATTCTGAAAGTTTTTGATTAATATGGAACGTGAGTTTATTGTAAAATGCACACGTAATTACCAAGTATTCCAGGGTTAGTTGATTCTGATGATTTTCGTCTTTTTGGCTTTATTGCATGAATAGTGCAAATAACGAAGAATAATAAAGTAATAAACTGACGCGTACGAAAGAACATTTCTCTAATGGCTGTAAATCTAATTAGATATTGTACGACATCTTAATTGAATGTAATCTGTTAGTCAGTAACTATAAAATAAAACAATAATTAATGTCTAGTTTAATTACTTATTTTGCAGAGGCGTACAATTGTTTGTTTTAGGGATGCGCTAAAATTATTATGTATTGAAGACAAATATTTACAAATCTACTTTTTATGCGTCAGTTGGGGTATTTTATTACTTCTGATATTAAATAGGTCCCCGTTAGCCAATGATTAAATGACCATTCTCACTATTTATTTTATCTTGTCAGCAGTCGTTTTGACCAAATGAGTTTCCTTTTGTGACGTGGACGATATATTAACTGTGCAATTGTTATTTTATTGTAAGATAGAGTAATATCTAAAAGACTCCAACTATGCTATTAAAGATATACAAATATACGACATAAAGAAAAACGATTTACTTTCGCTCTTAAGTTGCATCAAGTGTTTTTCAAGATCAGACTAGTAAGACTTTATAGAAGTTTGTATGACTCTTTTCATTAGTGTACATTTATCATTCTAAATACTTCATTGAACATATACAAAAGAAAGAATTAGACAAAAACGATTTTACAGTTCCTCGGCATAGCTTCCTGTGATTTCTTGTTCACTTAGATCTTGTATCCGATATGTCACAGCAGCATTTTTGAGCTTTGCACTACTTACTTAAAACCGTCGTCACTAGAAAGATAGGAAGAAATATGACGTATATCTTAAAAGAGAACATCGCCGATATTAACATATAAAAAAATAAATAAAAGATTTCATTTATTTAAACTGAGGTGTTTTGGACATACAATGCAAAACATCTTTTTTTGGACAAATAGAAAGCAGGAGCAAAAAAGTTTGTTAAAACAAGCCTTCCAGCGGTGGTCGCGTAGTTTACATTTCCAACATCAATCGAACTTTCCGATGAGAACACAAGAATTATGCGACAGCTAGTACGTGCAGCTGTTATGATTTATTATTTCAGTTAGTGCGTGAGTCCACATTCTACCCATTAAAGAAATTATATAATAATAATAATGAAGATAATAATAATAAAACAATATCAAGGCATTCTAGATATATCCGGTCTTGTTCCATTTACTAAGTTCAAGTCTAACTTGATAAATCAGAATTCTTTCGTAAAACAGTCAAGTTTTTGGCACACGTAATTACACCTGAGGGTATTAAGCCAAACCCCAAAAAAATTAAAGCAATAGAACGTTTTTGAATTCCGAAAACAACCAAGGAAATTAAGTCGATCCTCGGGCTAGTAGCAGAAAAGTTATAAGAAATTTTACCAAGCTAACTAAACCTGTAACACAATGTCTAAAAAACAAAATAAAGTAAAGCATACATCAGACTTTGTTAAGTGTTCAATACCTGTAAGCAAATCCTAATAAACAATTCCATCCTCCAATATCCGTACTTCACAAACTTCATCCTAACCACGGACGCCTCGAGCTTTGCCATAGGTGCTCTCCTTTCACAAGGACCAATTAGAAAAGATTGCATACGCATCTCGCACCTTAAATCCGACAAAGACAAATTACAGTACAATCGAGAAAGAGCGGAAGAAGCTACCTACGTCGGTCGGTAATTTCACGTAGGACAGTGGAATATCGAGAAGTATGTCAACCAACTTGGAAGTGAGGTTCTCGGCACGTCTCATCATGACAGAGGACAGGTATTTGTGTTTCTTTTTGGATTTTCTGTACAGGAGCAAAGCTGGGGTTCTGAGGATGTCGAGAACGTGCGTTTTGTTTTCTTCAACCGCCCTGCTCACATAACGACCCCTCATGAATTCGAGGGAATTCCCGCTCTGTCGCAGACTTTCTCCGAAGGATGGAAGCGCTCCAAGCAAAGAATCCTTCTAAAGATGACCCTCTCTTTCTGTCGGAGTCTCCTGATCGCATATGGCGGTGCGGTGGCGAATACAGTGAATCAATTTTCGATCACGGGTCCGATGAAGGTTTTGTATGTGCATGGGGGGGGGCATAGCTGCAATGGCGGTATAGAATAGAATAGACGGTAGTTTTCAGAGAGTTCGGTCTGATTCTCCATTTTTGGCATGAAGCCTCCAGGTATCGTAGTTCGTACGCCAGAATTTTCAATCCCTTAGCGGTTCTTCGAAACATCACCCACAGCGCCCTATCATCCGTGAATTGGGAAGGCGGACGTCGGGCTCTTCGAAGCAGGGAATGTCATGGCAATAAAAGATGAATAAAAGGAACAAGAAGATAGACCTTTGGAGGACGCCGGCTCGCGGCGTGTACCCTCTGGACCTAACCTGATGCATTTGCACTCGATGTTGGCGGCCAGACAGATAACTGCTGATTAATCGGGCAAAACAGGCAGGAAGTTCAGCGGCTCTAGACTTAATGAAAAGCTGCTCGTTTCAGACCTTGTCTAAGGTCCTCTCGATGTCTAAAAATGTGGCTGTTGCGCAACATTGAAAGTTGAAGGCTACCGAGACGTCGATGTAAAGACTGGAAATAGGGTCAGAACGGAATCCAGACTGATGGTCTGGGAGGAGATTGTTAGCATCTAGGTGTGCTCGGAGTCTGTTTGTCAATATCGAATACTTTTCCTAGAACGTTAAGAAGGGAGATAGGTCGGTAAGATGTTGTGAATCATGACAACCTTTGCCTCTTTCCAAGCGGAAGGGAAGTATCCGCAGGAGAGAACAGTTAAATATAAGGGTACAGGTAGCAGATGTAGGAGGGTTCTTCTCGTGAGGGAAATCCAGAAGTAGAACGTGTAGGTGGGGAACGACGTCAGGATATCATAGTTGACAGTGCGGGGAACTTGAGCATCAAATAGTGGGTCGTCTGGAAATTGGTAGACTTTTTCTAAGACATCGGCGAAGACATTCACCTTGTCCAGAGCTGGACAGCTTTCTGTCCCCTAAGAACTTTTAATTTGTGCCGCCGTCCCGGCGATCTAGACTTGAATAAGCGCTCTTCCTTTTTGCGGGCCACATGCCGGCGGACGATTGCATCGAAATGGTTCCGCTGTGTTTTCACCACTGGATCGTGGGTGCGGACGTATTCTCTGTATACTCGTTGCTTGTCGCGAATGATTTCGCTTAGGAAAGCGAGTAGAGGGGGCCGCCTGGGATTTACGATCCTTTCAGGTACGGAGACTTGGACGGCTTCTTGGACGACTGAGGTGACCTCGATGTCTTCGATTCTCTCTAGGGGTGGATCTTGAGGAAGGTTTTTTTCTACGTAAACTTGAGACTTTTTCCAACAGGCGTTGTTCCAGTCCCTGATGGTGCAATGAGCGTTCTGAGGAATCTGGACTTGAAATAGAGCGGAGTCGGTGGCAAGTGACAGATGATCAGCATGATGAGTATGATGGCTTGACCCAGAGGCCAAAGAATTAGGTGACAGTAGAAAATTACGCTTTATTCTCTTACAGCGCAATCAATCATACCTCTTCTCAGGTAATTCGCGGAAAGCTCAACTACAGAAATTCGTTAGAAATCGACGAACAGGCTAAAATTACTCAATACGTTCAAGACCATTCCAAAAACATTGAAACAAGATTCTCTTGGGAGAATTACAAAAAAACAAGAGAAACACTTTAGAAGATGTAATGAGAAGCGACAAGAAACAATTAATATAAACGTTAAGAAAAAACTGTAGAAAGCAAAAAATCGTAACGTGTCTCAAAGAAATCATCAATCGAAATCCTAACAACAAATACGAATTGGGAAAGGTATCCAGATAGACAGGAAAAGTATAAGACAAATCAAGATTCTAGCTAACAACGTACACATCGCCGATCTGCACACCATACCCGAAGAGAAGCTCAAATGAACAAATCACCTGCTACATTAAAATTGTGAGACCCAGGATCCAGCACGCTAAGGTAAAAGAAAATAATGAAACTTTCAGTTTTTGATCTGGGAAGGGAGGAATTACCATGTGACGGCTAGTGGGTGCGTTAGCGTTTATTATTTCGGTTAGTGCGTACGGCTACATATATGCATTTCCGTTGTGTTTGTTCTTAGTAGAAACAATATGTGCACTGTATCTGTTTATTATTAAAATAAGCAAAATACGAACTAATAAAAAGGGCACGCAGGCTTTTGAAGGTTCATTATTTAGCTTGTTCTATAAATAACATTACAAGCTTATCCCTAATTTAAACTTAGCTATTCCGGACCTCCATCTAAGTGTAATTATATACAGTTGTTACGCCACTGTTTTTTATGGTTAGCAAGCAATTACACTATAAACCTTACAAATAGTTGTGCAATAAATTTGTTTTCCTTTCAACTTATTAAATATTACAATCAGATTAGTTAGGAACAAATAGCAATTAGAGCATGAAGTTTCTGATATTTATTTTTCTGTACACAATTAATTTAATTGGTAAGACAGATACATAACAATCTCAATAATCTACTAGTTTTTTTTTTAGAGTGCACCGTCGTGAATCCTTCTAGATGTAGAGCGGGCGATGTAAAGGTAGACAGATGCGGTAATTTATGTCGCTGCCTTGGAGACGGCGTTCAAACTGCATGCACAAAAATAAGCTGGTATTATTAACTCTTTTCTTTTTAATTGTACATTTTTAATTTAATTATTGCATCATTAGCCCAGCGTTCGAACAAATTCAGCGATCCCCAGATGTATCCGAAGTATGGGATGCTTTGTTCAGTATTTCGAGGACTTCGGGAAAATTGTTTACTGAAAGCAGTGTTACTGCAAAACGTTCAAGGGCAGTACTACTAGTAACAGTGTGATGAAAGAATTGTTCGAATTAATTAAGAAATTAAAAGTCTTCACGGCTGTTTATTTCATTATTTTCTAATTAGTCCCGCGTTGATTACAATAAGTCGCTCTATGTATGGACCTACCTCATCACTCGATTAACATTTCATTATTACTTATCCTAGCTGCTTTCGTTCGTGCCAACTATTGTAGACACGATCCAAATGTTTCTGTTTACCAAACATAAACTTTTCATGATTCGGGAGGGTAAGAAGACTGCACATGATTACAAATCATGATCGCTTGATTGGTAAATATAGGCAGGAACGAAAATAGCTAGCCTGTAACATACAAGATTTATCCTACCCAAAGACAACACCAAAATTCAATAACCATCTGATTAAAGAAAAATTTAAAAACCGATAATTACTTAAGTACTGTTGTTACGCCACTGTCTCTATTAAGCAAGCATAAAACTAAATTACAATTTTTAAAAATAATTATGCCATAAAGTTGTTTCCCTTTTTGCCTATTAAATATCATAATACTTTTTAAAGCCAATTTGAAGTCTTCAACGATTACAAAATGAAGGTTTTGTTATTTTTGTTGCCGTTAATAATTAATCTGATTGGTAAGATAAGTAGCGAGTAGGTACTACAAGAAACTGTTCGATTCGATCCCTTTAACTATTTAGAAGCCACCGTTGTAAATCCTTCGAGATGCAGAGCTGGAGATGTAAAGGTAGACAAGTGTGGTAACATATGCCGCTGCCTTGGAGATGGTGTTCAGACTACATGCACAAAGATAACCTGGTAACCAATTAAACTTTCGAGCTTTCAAATTTATGTGACTTATCTTTCTGTTACTAGTCCAGCGTTTGAGCAAATAGAACGTTCACCAGATGTAAATCAACTCTGGGATACTTTACACATTATTTCTAGAAGTTTCGGAAAGTTATTTACAGAAAACAGTGCTGACTCAAAGAAGGCAAGGGCTCCACTACTGATACTATAATTAGCAAAAACTCTATTTCTAATTATGTAAAATAAATTAAGTTTATTAACATTATTTAATTTGCTTTTAGTCGATGGTTCTGATGGACTCCAACAAATAGTTATAAATAAAATGGCTGAAGCTGGAAAATTTAAGAAATAAATTAAATTTTAGATAATAAAGTAAATGAGTTTTCCAAAGCAAAAACCAACTAGTTTTATGCAGAGATTTAAAAATTATAAAGTTCATACCAGATTTGATAAAAAGAAGTTTGTCTTAGTTGTAGAGAAGGTCAAAGATAGTTTCAAAATAAAAACAATCTTTCAACTTATTATTCAAGTTGGTGAATTAGTAAATAATTGAATTTTGTAACTTACATACTAATTTACAACTTATCTATTATCAACTAAGGAAATACCATTTTAAACTTTAAATCTATAGATCATCTTCCATTCAATCAATCTACAATATTAAACTATTTATGCATTCTCAATCTCCTTTCAGTACAAGCTTATAATCACACAATTTTTCACCACTATGAGTATGCATATGTCTTGTTAAACTGCTTCTACGGATAGACTTGAAACTACATATGCTGCACTGATATGGATTCCCATCATTATGTACGCGCATATGTTTCCGCAAATGGATTTTCTGTACGCATTTATAATTACACATATTACACTGAAACGGTTTCTCACCACTATGAACGAGCACATGTCTTTGCAAATTAGTTCTTTGTGTACATTTATAATCACAAATACTACACTGGAAAGGTTTTTCACCACCATGAACCAGCATATGTACTTCCAGACTGTTTTTATGTGTGAATTTATAATCACATATCTTGCACTCAAACGGTTTCTCATCATTGTGAACACGCATATGTACTCGTAAATTACTCCTCTGTGTGCTTTTATAATTACATACACCACACTGAAAAGGTTTCTCACCACTATGAGATCGAATGTGTACCTTTAGATGGTTTTTATCTACGAACTTATTATTGCATATATTGCACTGGAAAGTTTTCTCGCCACTATGGATTCGCAGATGGCTTTCTAAACTACCTTTCTGTGTACATTTATAATTACATATTTTACACAGAAAAGGCTTTTCACCACTATGTACATGCACATGCTTTTTCAAGCTGCTTTTGTGAGCGCATTTATAATCACATATGTTACAACAAAACGGTTTCTCGCCACTATGGATACGAATATGTACTTTCAAATTGCTTCTATCTGTAAATTTACTATCACACATGTTGCACTCAAAAGGCTTCTCGCCACTATGGATCCGTAAATGTGCTTGTAAACTATTTTTATGCGTGAATTTGTAATTGCATATTTTACACTGAAAAGATTTCTCGCCAGTATGAATCAGCACATGCTTGTTTAAGCTACTTTTTTGTGTGCATTTATAATCGCATATATCGCAGTGAAAAGGTTTTTCGCCACTATGAATCCTCATATGTACTTGTAAATTATTTTTTGTTGTAAATTTAAAATTACATAATTTACATTGAAAACGCTTTTCACCAGTATGAACTCGTAAATGTGCTTGTAAATTACTTTTCGTTGTGAATTCATAATTACATATCTTACATTGGAATGGTTTCTCGCCGGTATGAATCCGCATGTGTATTCCTAAATGACTTTTCAGTGAAGTTGTGTAATTACAAATGGTACATTGAAAAAGTTTCTTGTTGGTATGCATCTGCATATCTTGTTGAACTAGCTAGCTATGGTGTATTTCGAATGTGCTCTTCATGCGTTAGAAGTGGTAGCTCTAGACTCTAATAAGAGTTCCTTTTCAACCTACAAAACATAATTGAACCAATTGGGAATAGACAAATAGTGGTACGAACATACTTACTAAACATCGTTATCATCTCCCAGAAAAACTTCTAGTTGGTAGAAGATAAATTTGCTGTCTTATTCTCATTATCGTCAGTATTAGCCTCGATTTTCAGTGCGAATTTTAATGCCAGTTGTTTTTATTTCTTATAAAAGACAGTTGACATTAGTATTATCCTTGAATTCAAGGGTATTATGCAGATAATTCAGATAATTTGAGTAGCCGCCATCTATTGTCCAGAAGCGGTTTTACATTACACAATAAATAAGAAATTGAACAATTTTTGAAACAAGAAACATTGGTTAGTATCATCACAGTATCATACAGAAAATTGTTTGCATTACTGAAATTCAAAAAATTTGAAACACGTCCTATTTTCAAACAATTTCTATAGTGTAGTGGTATAATTCCAAATCTTTTATTTCAATTCTTAATTTTATTGTAGATCTTACTATTAACATTTAACTGAAGGAAGTTATTTGATCCATAAAGTTGAACTCTAATAAAACAACAGGGTATAACCATTAGTTCTAAAAGAAAAAAGATTACGACAAAAGTATTCAATCGCTCATACTCTATAATAAACCATTGATAGGTGAGCTATTAATAAGACCCAAAGTGGACATTATGTATTTCACATTTGTTTAACAAGATTAAGCAAATTAACAAGACAATACCTATCTATTTTGTTTTCAAAAAATCCACTAGACTTGCTGTTTTATGTCTACTCCTTACATCGCAAAGACTTCTCATCAACATGTACGCGCATATGTTTCCGTAAACTAGATTTCCAAGCGTATTTACAATCACATATTGTACACTCAAAAGGTTTTTCTCCGTTATGAATCCGTAAATGTGCCTGCAAGCTACTTCTTGTTCTAAATTTACAATCGCATGTATCACACCGAAATGGCTTCTCTCTACTATGAGTCCTTAGATGACTCTCTAGATGGCTTTTCTGTACACCCTTGTAATCACACATCTCGCACTGAAAAGGTTTCTCACCGCTATGAATCCGCAGATGTGTTTCCAAATTGCTCTTCACTGTAAATCTCCACTCGCAAATTTTACACTGAAACGGTTTCTCGCCATTATGAATTCGCATATGTGCTAGTAAACTGTATTTCATTCTGAATGTATAATTACATATGTTACACTGGAAGGGTTTCTCCCCACTATGGATTCCCATGTGTACTTTCAAACTGCTTCTCCTTGTGAATCTGCAATTACAAATTGTACACTGAAACGGTTTGTTATCACTATGAGTTCCCATATGTGCTCGTAAACTACATTCCTGGGTGAATTTATAATTACATATCTTACACTGAAACGGTTTCTCATTATTGTGGATGCGTCGATGTGTTACTAAATAGCTTTTCATGGTGAATTTTTTATCACAAATGTTGCATTGAAAGGGCTTAACGCCGCTGTGAATACACATATGGATTTGTAAACTGGTTTTGTGGGTAAATTTGCAATTACAAATGTTACATATAAAAGGTTTCTCGCCACTATGAACTCGCATATGTGCTTGAAAACTACTTTTACGCGAAAATTTAAAATTACATATTTTACACTGGAAGGGCTTCTCGCCGCTGTGAATATGGACATGTTTTTTTAAACTACCTTTATATGCACACTTATAATTGCACATGTTACACTGGAAAGGTTTCTCTCCACTATGAATCCGTACATGTGACTGTAAATTACTTTTTGTTGTGAATTTATAATTACATACATTACACCGAAATGGTTTTTCGCCACTATGAGTCCGCATATGTACTTGTAAGTGACTTTTCTGGGTGCTTTTGTAATTGCATATGTTACAGTGAAAAAGTTTTTCATTTGTATGAATCCGCATATGTCTTCTCAAACTGTCTTTACGTGTGCATTTACTGTTACATACATTGCATACAAATGAGCTCTTTTCTCCTGAATTTGCTTTCATGTCGATTTCACTGGGTATTACAAATGGTAGCTCAGTATTCACATCTTTAGGGATATCTTTTATACCTACAAGACATACTGACAAGCTATAATACAATAAAACCATGTTAGGGATAAAGGAGATTGTATTTAATAGTTACCATTTACTGAAAATAATATTTCTTCAGCGGTGAAAGGTAAAGATGTTGATTTATACTCTTCAGTGGTCTCAATTTTGAGTTGGGACTCCACTGAGAATTTTATTTGTTACAATAAAAGAAAATTGAAACTACTTGCACAATTATTTATTTATTTATTATGATGATGAATACGATAAATACATAAAGTGCATATCAGTATTTGAGTTCATGGAGTTTATATCAACTTTCAGTATTGCCGGAAGTCATCTAACCTAAGTAACACATACCTGCTCCTTTTCGTAATAGATTTTTATATTACAGTAATAGATGCCGCCACCAAGTGCGCCTGAGTTGCGTGCTTGTTTCATTTTGTCCAACGTGCAAACATTAACTGCCTTTTGTTTTGAATGAAAGACGACGCCAAAAATTAATTATCAAGATATATCTGTGTTTTAAATTCATATAACGAAAATCCATTAAAACACGGAAAACCGAAAAGGTAATAGATTTTGGAAGTTTCGTAATGACGTACTAGATTGAAACCAATAGTAACAGATCTATTACGAACGTAATAGCACTGACAGACAGACAGACAGAAATCAACGATAAGGTGCACATGGCACCGGCTTTAGAAGCTCTTGCTTCTCTTAAGCCCAATTTTGATAGCAGGACGCAGAGCTCGTACGCATCCGCGGAGGCATGGAATTTGAATTTGGAATTGGTTGCGGCGTGGAGGCAGGGGCCCCGGAGAAGGGGGCGCGGCGCCGGCGCAAGGGCATGATGACGGTCTTCTGGTTGATGGCGGTCTTCTGGTTGATGGCGGTCCTCTGGTTGAGTTGGTTGGGGCCTCTCTGGAGCGGTGATCTTCCGCCTTCGAGGGATAGGGGGAAAAAAACAAACGGTTCCCTCAGAACGGTGTTGGTGTTCGTGTATTGTGTTGTGTTACAGAGTGTGTGTGTTTGTGTTGTGGTGTCGTGTCTAGATGTGTTTGGTGTGCCGTGGGCTGATGCTGTAGCTGTTCCGGCATTTGCCTTCACCGCCGGGGGAAACCACGGAAAAACCCCTGCGAGAACAGTATGGACCTGGAGGGAGGCTGTCTTCTAGTCTTCTAGGGAGCCCAGAAGGCCATGACTTCTCGGACGAAGGAGCCTACTGCGGCCAGCATCTCCACGAGGCCGGGGGCCTCGCAGAGACTCCGACCGAGCAGCTGCAGCGACCTGGTGAGGGAGCCGATGTTGACGCCGGGATCTCGGGCTGGTGCGGGGCGATCGCGCTTCTCGCCGGAACTGGTGGTAGCGGAAGGGCGGGACGGTCGTGGTGTCGGTGTCGGTCGGGCTGGTCGTGGTGTCGGCGTCGGGCGTCCGCGGTGTGTGTCAGCAGAGGGTTGCACTCTCCGGGGCCGCGCGTTGTCCGCTGGCGCTCTGACTACTCGGGGATGCCGTGGGCACCCCTTGTAGTTGGCCGGGTGGGGGCCGCCACAGTTAACACATGTGGCTGGCGTTTCGCGGGACTTCACGCAGTTCCCAGAGTGGTGGGTGCCGGCGCATTTCACGCACCGCGGGGCCACGTTGCATCCTCGCTGGGAGTGGCCGAACTGTTGGCATCGATGGCACTGTCCGATGGTCTTCTTTTTATGCTGATGCTCGACCTGGATCTTCAGACCGCATACGGTCGCGACCCGGAAAATCTCCTGGGCCTCGTTGGTTCTGTCCAGCAGGACGAGGACCAGAGGCGTGGGGATCCTCTCCGGTCCGCTATGCATGCGGTGGACGGACTGGACTGGGAGACCTCTTCTTTCTAGTTCATCCCGGACCTCTTCGGTGGTGATGACCTCCGGGATCCCTCGGAGGACGACCTTGAGGGGCTTCTCTTCCGGCAGCGGGTAGGTGTGGAAGGGCACCTTCATATCTTCAAAGACCTTACGGATGGCGCGGAAGTCCCGCACCGTCGCCGGCTGGACCGAAATGCCGTCGCGAAGGTTTTTGGCCTTCACGACGACCAGGTTCAGCCGTGTGAATCTCCGCGAGGCGTCGACCCATGCGGCCTTCGAGTGAAGGATCACGGGCGGCACCCTTGGAGGACACGTGACGGGGCCCCTGTGCAAGACGGCGTCTTCTCCCAGGGGGGAGAAGCGGTTAGCCGTAGGGGCCGGTTGCGGTGCTTCCGCGGACGGTGGGCGATGGCTCCTCCGGTGGTGGCGGCTGACTTCCTCGAAGTCGTCGTCGGCGGTGGGCTCGGCTTCCATGCTGCGAACAGATGTTATCGAGGACGTGCGCGGACGCGCGTCTGATACCTACTGTTGCGCGACCTCAGCGTACGATCGTGTTGATGCTGCTGATGAAGGGCGAGATTCCATTCTCGCTAACTGTGGCGGGACCGGTGATGGGGAGTCGGTGGTGACGTCGGTGGCGGTGTCTTGGCTGACTTCTTGGGTGGCGGCCTGCCTGTCCCTCTGGCGTTTGTTCTTCTTCTTGCGTTTACGCTGACCTGGCTGTTCTGTTGGTGGTTGGAGTTTACAGATGAAATTGCCGTTGGGCAATGCCTGGACTTCTGGGAAGTCGAAATCGAGGTGTGCGGCTGGAGCGGAGAAGCCGAACAGCTGCTGAATTTCCTGGGTGGTCCACGGGCGGTGTGACATGCTGCTGCTATTGTAGGCCATCTTGGTTGGTGAGTAGGATCACTTGCACGTACCGGCGAGAGAACTCTGGTACGTGCGGGCGACGAACTTGTTGCAGGATCGCAGGAACTCAGTGCACGAACCGGCGAGAGAACTCGGGGCTCGCGCTGAGCAGTCGCAGGGTAGGTCAAGGTAAATACCACCGGTGGTGGTATTTAGGCTTGGAGCGCTTCTTAGACACGTCTGCTTCTTACGAGTGCTGGACCTGGAATCGTAATAGCACTGGCAACGCTGTCAGCTTTATATCAAACGAATTAAAGTGCTACCCTCTACCGTAAAGCATACTAACACGCAGTAAAACAGACTTACCATTAGGTTCGTATTCTAACTAATGATTTGTATCTTAGCTTGATATAGAAAGGTAAAAAGAATCACAGAAGGTTACATTTTATACTTACTACTTACTATAAGCTCTTACTTATTAAAAATGGTAATTATAACAGCTTTCGTTCGTTACTAATTAAGCGCTCACGATTCATAGCGTAAATGTCTGTTAGCACATTCAAATCGTGTTTAAGATGAACATGATTACAAATCATGTACAATCATGAAAAGTTTTTTTGTAAACAAAAATATTTGGATCGTATCTACATAACCTATAAATTAGTGAGATGCGTTTGTTTTCAGCGGAAAAAGACACGACATTGATGATTAGTAAACAAGCCTCATCTACAGGATAGGAGCGCCGTTGATAAAAGGCTCGTGAACGATCGATAGCAAATGTCAATTTCCATAAACGCAAAAGCAGACTTTTTTAAACTACTTTCCTTGCTGACAGCAGTGCGTAAGCCTGATTACTACTCCTGAACACAAGCAAAGATTTGATTCAGAGAAATCATGATTCGCGGTGTGTTCGATCTGGACGCTTACACGCTCATAATCCGATTAGTCGGATTAGATTTTTACCATTCGTTTTTTTTTCTCCCTATCCTATGCTAATGACTCACCAAACCTTTGGTTTCAGTCAGCACATTTCGGTTGCTTCAGACTAGAGCCTTGCATGAGCCGAAATTTCCAGGTCGGGCCCGATTAGGGGACTTCTTGACCGGTCCGGCAAGCCCGAGAGGCCCAAACAGCCCGACAGAGAAGGCCGAAAAGTCTAAAAGCTCGGCAGGAAGTGCCCTAATTTTGGACTATTTGATTTACATAGCTCTTGTTAGGCACCAGTCAGGTCTCTTTATGTATGTCTTTGTGTTCAAAACAAGTAGTCTTTATCTATAATTCTATCCCTGCAGAAAAGTTTACGACTATCAACTGCCCTTGCTTCCATGTTGAGCAAACAGAACATAGTGAAGAACATGCAAGATCAGTTTTGTTAAAAACAAAAATTGTCTGTTATAGAAATCTTATGATTCAGCTTTCAGCGAACTCATGCATCGACATCAATCCACATAACAGTAGGTATCTGTTTCAAGAAGCGGATCTTTTTTTAAAGAAATAGTCATGGCAAAGCATTTTAAAGAATGTGAAATTACTTTAATCATGAGAAACATATAACTTTCATATATAATATTTATCCTTAACATCTTTCCTGTTTCTATAAACATCCGTATTGAATACTTTTACTAGCAAACTTAACTCTATACAATTGTTAAATTGTGAGAGCATTTCTTAACTTTAGTTGTCCCTATGGTTCTGTATTCTGTTGTGGTCACTTTTAAATTAATTTTTCAAGCGCATTTAAGATTACAATTATCCCACTCAAGAGATTTTTTGCTAGTATGCACACTCATATGTATTTTTAAACGACCTTTCAGCGCAAATTTGTTATTACATATGTAGCATTCAAAAAGGTTTTTTCTCACTGTGCACATTCAGATGTGCTTTTAAACTACTTTTCAATGCACATTTGTAATTACAAATGTTACAGTGGAAAGGCTTTTCACCGCTATGCACTCGCATGTGTCTTTTAAAACTATTTTTCAGTGCGAATTCGCGATTACAAATATTGCACTGAAAAGGCTTCTCGCCACTATGAACACGAATATGTTCTTTTAAATGATTTTGCGCAGCACATTTGTAACTACAGACATTACATTGAAAAGGTTTTTCGCCACTATGAATACGCATGTGTACTATTAAACTGCTTTTCCTTGTGAATGTATTAAGACATAAGTTGCATTGGTAAGGTTTTTCACCACCATGCACATACATATGTTTTTTCAATTTATCTTTCTGCGCGCATTTGTAACTACAAATACTGCACAGAAACGGTTTTTCATCACTGTGCACCCACAGATGTGTCTTTAATTGGCTTTTAGTACAGCATTTGTAATTACAAATTTTACATTGGAAAGGTTTTTCGCCACTATGCGTAAGCATATGTGTTTGTAAACTACGCTTCTGTGTACATTTGTAATCACAAACGTTGCACTTGAAAGGCTTTTCACCACTATGAACATACACGTGTCTCTCCAAAGCACCTTTCTGTACGAATTTGTAATTACAAATTTTACATTGGAATGGCTTTTCACCACTATGTGTACGCATATGTATTTTTAAATCATATTTCTGCACGAATTTGTGATTACAAATATTACACTGAAAAGGTTTTTCGCCGCTATGCACACGCATATGCATTTCTAAACTACTTTTCCATAAGCATTTATAATTACAAATGCTACAGTAAAAAAGTTTTTCGCCAGTATGTATTCGCATATGATTCTGTAAACTGCTTCTCCGTACATATTCTTTCTTACAAATGATACACTGGAAAGGTTTCTTATCATTATGGGCATGCACATTAGTCTTTTCTATTGTCTTCATGTCTTCATGGATATCTTTTATATCTACAATTAAAACAAACAGAATCAACTAGAGATAGACAAGTATCATGCATGTAGATGTTGCTACCATCTGCCAGAAAAACCTTATCGTGGTTGATGGGTGAATTTGTTCTTTTGCATTCTTCCTTAATCTTGATGCTTAGTATGGACTCCGTTACTAATTTTATTTTCTGTAAAAACATTGATTGAGTATAATAATATTCTCTTTACTAAACAGGGGGGTATCACAGCCAACATTTAATACGACAAGTCTGTATTACTTTAAAATTTGCATGATCATTTTTTTAAAAGTTTCAAATACTTATAAAATAAAAAGTGACAGAACACTGTATTTATGTAAAAAGAAGTATTTACATGTGACAGAAATGGGCAATATTTCATTACCTTTGCTCCATTCCTGGTGCAATTTTCATTAGCCATTTTAAGGTTAGGTTTAGTATAAAATCTTTACTTTTTATTTTCAACCTAAATAAACTATTGCACATACAGATTCATACCCATTATTATAAAACACCAAGCTTTTGGTTCTAACAATTTATACTTCAGTGTCCACTCCCTACAACCGCGAGTAAAAAATCATTTAGTATACTCTGGTATATATTATGTAATTATAAAATAGGTATAATTGAAAAGGAGTTTCCTGAAAACCAAAAACTTGAAACTACAAACGCTTATCTTTATTTTTCTTATAATAATAATCAATAATTAAATTTCGAACCGATCTAAATATTTGTGAAAATAGCTACACATTAATGCGCAATCTGCTAGGATTACTACGAGTGACTACGACTTTTTAGAATTCTCAGGCACAGCCATCTCCTACAGTGTTGCCAATAATGGCGTTTTTCCGCCAAACTGACGTTTTGCGGGATAATCATGGCGCGCAAAAGTTCTCGTTGGCGCTTGGCGCATTTTTTGGCGCTTAAAAATTGTTTAAGTTTAGACCTGTTTGACTTTAAAATGTAATAACTATTATTATTTTTTCTATTTCATCTCAGTAATACAAGTTCTACAGGGAATCTTAATATATGTGCAATTCAAAGTGGTATTCGACGGTGATGCCCTTTCGTAAAAGAAAAGAGAATGTACGTTATGTTGTTTAAATAAAAATTTTACCAAAATTTAAATTGGCGCTTTTTCCATCTCAGATGGCGCTATTTGGCGCTTTGACGGAATGGAACTGGCGCTTCTATAGGATAAAATATTGGCAACACTGATCTCCTAGCTGATGTAGAGTTGACGATACGTGTTGAATTGAGCATTTAGAATCTCATTCCTCGGAATGTGAATTTTGCAGCAACGTTTAGTTTTGAGTGAGAGAGGAAATGCTAAACGGTTTGGTAATCATCGCCTGCGAACACCACTGGCGCACACAAAGGAAGGTAGTATGTACTGTAGTACTTCCTGTTTTCTGCGTTTCCATTCCACATGGGAACAGTGCTTATGTGGACTTCACAGGACGCCTTGCTTCTAGTGTGGATTTCACTACTTTAAATTCCGAGCAGTATCATAAACAAAAGTAGGTATTACCTGAACAGTTCTTAGTAAAGTTGTTTTCTTTGTACAGTGCTTAGGCTAGAAAATACGAAAATTTCTTTGCAACTTTTTCGCAGATGGTTTTCATCTGTAAATGCTCCACTGTTTCCCTCACTCGAATAAATTTCTAAATAATTTTGTTTCAGGTATTACCACTTTCTTGAAAATCAATAACGACCCATACAAACGAAATAAGTACGGATATGGAGTCAAACACAAAGAGCACATCCCAGTTTAACATACTTTCTAATAAATTCACACAAAAACGCAAGTTGACAAGACATCTTCAGTGTACTCTATGCAGTTATAAATGTTCCCAGAAAGGCCATTTACGAACACATATGCACATTCATAGTGGCGAGACACCTTTCCAGTGTAATATATGTGGTTACAAATGCACAGTTAAAAGCAGCTTACGAAATCATATACGCATTCATAGTGGCGAGAAGCCTTTTGAGTGTACTATGTGCGATTATAAATTTACACATAGAACCAGTTTACGAAGGCATGTGTTAGTTCATAGTGGCAAGAAGCCTTTTGAGTGTAATATGTGCGATTATAAATCTGCAGATAAAAGCAATTTACGAAGACATATGTTTGTTCATAGTGGCGAGAAGCCTTTTGAGTGTAATGTATGCAATTCTAAATTTGCACTGAAAAACATACTAAGAAGACATATACGCGTTCATAGTGGTGAGAAGCCTTTTGAATGCAACATGTGCAATTATAAAAGTACTCAGAAAGGCCATTTACAAAGGCATATGCTTGTTCATAGTGGCGAGAAGCCTTTTGAGTGTAATATGTGCGATTATAAATCTACAGATAAAAATAGTTTGCGAATACATATGCGCACTCATAGTGGTGAGAAGCCTTTTGAGTGCAATATATGCAATTCTAAATTTGCACTGAGAAGCAGTTTACGAACACATATGCGCATTCATAGTGGCGAGAAGCCTTTTGAGTGTAATACGTGCGATTTTAAATGTACACAGAAAGGCAATTTACGAACACATATGTGCATTCATAGTGGTGAGAAGCCTTTTGAGTGCAATATATGCCATTCTTATTTTGCACTGGAAAGCAAATTAAAAACACATATGCGCATTCATAGTGGTGAGAAGTCTTTTGAGTGTAATATATGTGATTATAAATCTACAGATAAAAACAGTTTGCGAATACATATGCTCATTCATAGTGGTGAGAAGCCTTTTGAGTGTAATATATGCAATTCTCAATTTGCACTGAAAAGCAGTTTACGAACACATATGCGGATTCATAGTGGCGAGAAACCTTTTGAGTGTAATATATGCGATTATAAATCTACACAGAAAGGCAATTTACGAACACATATGCGCATTCATAGTGGTGAGAAGCCTTTTTTGTGCAATATATGTAATTCTAGATTTGCACTGAAAAGCAGTTTACAAAAACATTTGTTCGTTCATAGTGGCGAGAAGCCTTTTGAGTGTAATATGTGCAATTATAAATGTACCCAGAGAGGCCATTTGCGAAGACATTTGCGCATTCATAGTGGCGAGAAGTATTTTGAGCATAATGCACCCGAATATAAATGTATATGAAAAAATTGTAGTCACAAGTGTATTTATTGTGACAATAATGTTTTACATAAAGTCATTTATAGTGATGTACATGTTTCTGTAGTAAAGAAAGGCTGTTGAATTCTGAAATAAGAAATTAAAATTTGTTAGTTATTATTCCATTTTTTAGTATGAGTTGTTAGTTATTATACATGGGGTAAGCATGCTGTGTGAGTGTGCAAATTCAAATGTTTTGCGGCGCCTTAGGCGTTAATTAAATATTACAAAACCTTTTCCCTTTTCTATAAATATAGTAAAGTATAGTTATCCATAATATTAAAAATAAAATTTTATTTTCCTTAGTAAGTTAAAAAAAAGCATTTTCTTCATTTCTCAACTGTAATCGCCGATTACAACGTTTACATTAACGCTTCGTCACTGTCTCATCATTAACATCATCAGCAAATATGAGCAACCCAACACTGTTAGAAAGAGGCATTTGGAACTGATATTTAGAATTACAGGCTTCGTTTCAGTTAAATTTCTATTGGATTAAAATTTTCAATCACAGTCAAATTTTGGACAACAGTAAGACTAATGAATTACCAAAATCAGCAACTTTAACTCAACAAGTAGTAGTCTATAAAAAGTAAATCAAAAGAACTGGCTATTTTAACTTGAAATCAAAGATGACAAACTACTACTAATGGCAGTCTTACAGCTGGATTCTTATCCACTATTGAGATCAAACTAACCAGTTTGTAAAAGAAGCAGTTGAATTAGTAACTAATGCAGTGCTTTCAAAACCTACCTTCACACAATAGACAAAATGTGTGTATTCCTCAATAATAACCATAAATGTGTGCAGCATTTTAATATTTAATTAAACTAGGTTTTGTTTTAAATCTTGTTATTGTTAGTTTAATATTTATTATGCTATGTACGTATTTAGTTAGCAAAATCTAAATAAAAATTGAATTAAAATGTTTTGATTTCAATTGTTAGAGATATTTTTTTAGGTGTATTACCTGATCTTCAAAGTGGGGAGGCTTATATATTGTTGTTTCAATAAATTAATTTGGATTTTATAAGTAATAATTTATTGACTGCTGCTGTTACTGCTCATATTAAAGGATGGTTATTGTGTTTCAAGTGCTCACAGCTGGTTAGGCAACCAAAGTTGCATAATGGCAAGTCTGATTAATTTCCTCTAGGTAGTTTGAATAGCTTAGTTGACAGTAACATAACCTAGTCAGAAAATGGAAAATATCAATCAATGGTACTAATATGAAACAGTATTTAAATAGATAATAGAATAGAATTTATTATTTATTCTTATTTAAAAGACGGCAAACACCAGTATAACTAAATAACAGCATTTTATTTCTTCAAACCGCTCAACCACTGCTAATTTACAGGAAGCGCATTTCAAGCGCCAAATTAAAATTTGATCACGTGGGATTCACTCTTTTCTGAAAGCACGGTATAAAACACCACATGGGGTGAAAAACGTATTAGCAGTTGTGTTACTGTGTATGTACCATTACGATTTATAGATTATGTTTAGGTGTAAATTTTACACCTCTCCTGAAGGAAGAGTAAGACTCAGTAATTCCGAACTGTTCAGAAATACAAATGAACAAAGTGGAAACCAGCAGTTTAAAATACACAAACGAACGGCTTTTGAAGCATTTGACAGTTCTAAACTGACTAATGAACAAACGTATTGTTTGCTCTTTTATTAATTAATAAGAAATCTTTACTTTTGTAGAGTTGCCAAACGTCTTCTTTTTCTCAGACATGGCATAGTTTCTAGGGAATTCGGGAGAGTCAGAGATAGCTTTCAAAATGCGCCCAGGATTTTAAACCCTAACGGAAAGATTTTTCCTAGTTTTTTTTTTAAATTGTCCTAGTTAGGATGGTGTGAAAATATCTGACAAAGTGTCAATCCTAGATGATTATGGCATTTATTACAATTTTAACGATGCGACAATGATAGACGGAATATATTTGCGACGCAAGTAGAAAGCTTGTCTCTTTTATTTAAACAAATGTGCCCACATTCGAATTCATCAGAAAATGACAAAAACAAAATATTAAATAAATAATCAAGGTACTCTAGGTTCTAGTTATTGTTCTTAACCTTTGACTAGGTAAGACCAGTAATATTTGCGATTTCCATTGACCAACAGATGGCGTTAAATTTTTGTATTTAATAGTGAACAGTAGCTCAAATAGCATTGTCAAAGTTAATGACAAATCTCCAGATCTGATGACTTTATAAATTCTTGACTGCTTTTGACGACGTGATATCACTGTTACTATTACACTAGTTCCCTAATTTCCAATAGATGTCGCTCACTTTGTGCAAATCGCCAATATATATAAATCTGCTAGGAACAAGCAGCAGTTTGCAGCGCTGTTGGTGGAATGTTCTTGGACGATCGGCAGTGAACGTGAAAATGCCCATAAACACAAAAGCAGATCTTTGTTTGTGAGATATTTAAAACAGAACTGTTTTCTTAGATGGTTGCTAAATTCGCGACAACTTAAAGCTCATTTACAATCACTTCGAAAGTAGGTCATTTGGAGTCCAATTCTAAATTGTGCCAGTGCATCAATTTTTTGTTATTTACAATTTAGGAAATTAAAACTTCGGAAATAAATTTTTGTGCAGTGCCATCTCTTAGAATATTATTACAAATAGAGTTTTAATTCGTTAGGTTTCGTTATTACCGGCATAACTTGTTGGTGTCGTTTAGGTAATGTTTATGATTTAATGTTCCCAGCATCTTCTAGAACGTTTATCCACAAAGAATAATCGGAGTAGTCATCGGAACGCGCTCCAGTTGTACAATTTTCAGAGCCGTAAATACAGAATTTTTATTTCATCATGGTTACGGCTTGAAATTAGCTGGTTCTTCCCCTATTGGCAATTTTCATCATCAACATAGTTACGTCCGAGTCCGAAAGTGTTATCTACTGCATAAATTAAGTAAGCGTGAAATCCACGCCGGCAGAGATCCGTGTTCCTAGTAACCAAAATCCACTTTAATGTATGAAGCTGTAAAACTTTATAACCATTTCCCCGATTTTATAGAAATCGTATATAATTTAGGCCGATTAAAAAATTGTTATTGCCTCGACCATCTTACTCTATGGATGAATTTTTAGAAATGTCATTTGATCGCTCTTAAACTAAAACTGTATTATACAGATTGCGAGTGTAATAAATACTAAAGTAAAGTAAGTAAAGTAAAACTGATCTACAACAAATTGAACAGTAATACAATATTATTTAACAAGCATTGTAATGGTTGTTATTTTCTACGAGGGTGAAGTTTGCAAACAACACTCGCCTTATCCAAGTGAAAAAAGTGCCATTACATGCTACGACTGTTAAAAAATAACTAAATACAAAAATTCTAATAGTAATATAAAATACAAATGAATATGAAGGTTCACAAGTCACAATACTTTTATTTGCAAATTTAAATTTTACATGTTACATTGGGAAGCTTTTTAAGTCTCCGCTAAAAGTTAAAGTTTGCAATTATGAAGATGTATATGTTTCTGTAAATCACCCTAAACAGAGCTTTCTTTGCCATTTTGCACAGATACATGCATATAGGATTCCAAATCATTTTACTGTGTACATTTGTACTCACAAATGTTACACTGCAAAGGTTTCTTGTCAGTAATTATAAAAGTATCGATTTTTAAACTGCATTTCTCTGCGTGTTTGTAATTACAAGCGTTACACTGGAGAAGCTTTTCACTTATATGCACACGCACATGTTTTTGTAAATTACCTTTCGTTGCTAATATCTTATTACAAATGTCACACTTGAAAGGGTTTTCGCCAGTATGAATTCGCGTATGTATTGGTAAACTACCTCTCTGTGAAAATTCCTTCTTACAAATGTTACACTGGAAAGGTTTCTCGCCAGTATGCACACGCATATGTGTGCTTAGATTCATTTTTACCGCGCATTTGTAATTACACATACTGCACTGAAAAGGCTTTTCGCCAGTATATATGCATTGGAGCCTCGGTGGCTCTGATAGTTACGCATCTGACTATCAACCCAATGGTTGCGGGTTCGATTCCCGGCCGAGGTCCTGAGATTTTTCACGCGGAAAAAATCTGAAAAAGGATGCCATCCTCTGGGAGGGATGTAAAGCAGTGGATCCCGTGTAACTACGATGAGTTGCACGTTAAAAATACCTACCGGGGTTGGAAAACCTCAGATTCGGCTAAATTCTAGTTGGCGGCGAAATGACCATAGTAGTTGAAGCCACTAGGTCCAAGGGAATCGCGACCTGAAGCCTCAGCCAAAAATTAAACAGTATATATGCATTTGCAAACTACTTCGTTGCGAAAATATTTTCTTACAAACGTTGCACTGAAATGGCTTTTCCCCAGTATGCACACTCATGTGTGTTCTTAAGTTCATCTTCCATGAACATTTATAATTACAAATGTTGCACCTAAACGGCTTTTCGCCACTGTGCACCATATGTGTTTGCAAACTACTTTTCTGCGAGAATATCTTGTTACAGATGTTACAGTGGAAAGGCTTTTCTCCAGTATGCACACGCATGTGTGTTCTTAAATTCATTTTCCATAAACACTTGTAATTACAGATATTGCATCTAATAGGTTTTCTGCCACTATGCACACGCATATGTGTTTGCAAACTATTTTTCTGTGACTCTTTTGTTGCAGATGTTACACTGGAAAGGTTTTGTTTGTTTCTCTAAATTAACTACACCTGTTTCTTCTTGTAATGTAATTGGAGGTTCTTTCTTTATATCTTTAGATATATCATTTATACCTATGAGAAACAGAAATAATTAGGGTCGGTAAGTACATTATGGTATTTTATTGTTACCATTTGCTGTTGGAAGAAGTCCCTCCTGGTTATCTTCACTATCCTTGGAATCAATTGGAATCTTATTGACTGTAATGGTTAATAGATTACACTATAGTTATTCTATTTATCTAATAGGAAGTATATTACAACCAACAGTATCTATTAAACTGAAATTCAGTCTTAAGGTTTAATATAAATCAACCAAGCTTGCGTAATGAAGAAACACTTTGTAAGAAATTGAGAATTGGCCTCAAGTTTGATATTTAAGTATATTAATTATCCATTTACAATATAGAAAGGATTTGTTTGCATCAAGTATACTATAATGTAACGCGCCACCTCTCGAATATTCTAGAAAAAGTCCCGAACAGTCTCGAACAAGATGGTCGAATGTGCCGGAGAAATCTCGAACTATCCAGAGGCTTCCACCGTCGAATGTTCCAGAAGGAACGCGAACTTTCTGGGCTCATCAAGAACCACGCGGAAACGAATATAAGGCTGCGTTGATCGAGCAGAAGGAGTTCTACAGTCAAGCAGCTAGTAGTTACGAACGAAATAAATGTTAAATAGTGATAAATAAATTCTTCTGTACGTAAATAAATAAATAATTTAGTGTAAATAAATACGGGAAATAAATTGTAATAAATTGAGTGAAAATAAATATTATTAAATATAAATAAACATTTTATATAAAAAGAACATTACAATAAATATTATACATAACCTCTTCAAAATTAATAGTTGCAATATAAGCTGTAATATTTTTTTTACCACATTTAAGTGAAATTCTTGGTATCATAAATTCATAATGCACTTAGTCTTTTTACCTGCTGCAACTTGCAAGTGAATCCAGGGAGTTGCGATTCTTTTAAATGTAGAGAATGGTCGAGAACTAAACTGACGATTATACCTGATTATACCGAGTTCTATGATTTTTACCCGCCAAAGGCGCAAGTCGTAACTACATTTGGGTCTACCCGGTCTACCGTGTTATTCTTGTAAATAATGTTGGCTAAAACTTGAATTTGAGCAGGGAAATGCAGCGCCAAATTCGAATTACCATTTTAAATATTTTAGGTGCAAAAGAGGAAATAAACCAATAATATGGGAAAAACACAATTAATACTTATTAGAGGAGGATAGTTATTAATCACAAGAAAATACATACTACTCAGTTAAATTGAATGAATATATTTCATAACTTGGTGTAAATCAGAAATAAAAAGATGATACACATGAATGTTCCGAACACACAGCTTAATGCAAATGACCGAATCCAAATTAGGCAACATAGATTAGTCCTACTCTCTCCACTACTCAAGTACACCTCCCACAGCAGTCATCAACCGACAAAACCGAAGAGTATTTTAACAAAGACAAAGGGAGTACCGTACTCTATAAAATAAACTCTTAGTATCTGGCCGTAGCCTAAAGTTGTGAACAGTCTATCATTCCCAGGGATAAATAAATGAGACACCGAACTATAATATACTGGTAAGTGCCATAAATAAAACAGAATAATGCTGAAAGAGAAAAATATTATACAGTTCAATAAAATATAAAATTTTAGAATTTGCTGTTATTTTACAAAAACTGTTAATATCCCTTCATAATATCGCAAGTGCGAGGTGTAACCAATGCTGGCTTTTATTTTAAGGAGTATTTGTTGTCCAAAATTTCCAACTTTGATTGGCTCGTGAGGAAAGACGAGACCCACCATTTTCGTACAGGACTTTCCTTCTCAATTTTAGTTGGGGAATCTCCGCCAATTGTCGGAAACCCTGCAAAACATTAGCTGCCAGCACCACACGGGTGGAATACATGTAAAATGTTTAAACTCGGCTTAAAATATTAAGTTGTGTATCCTCAAATAAGTAGCGCTAGCCACGTATTCTAAAATGGCTAATGCATTTAATGTAAAATAAAATGAAGCATTTATATAACTTTTCAGATTACTTTCCAGTGCACATTTGTAATAACTGGAAAGATTTTTCAGCACTATGCACCCTCATGTGTCTTTTTAGATTACTGCTCTTGGTGCATTTGCATTACAAACGTTGCACTGTGCACTATGCACATTCATATGTGTTATTAATCCAGGTTTCTGTAAAAATCTGTAAAAGGTTGTTCACCACTATGAACGCTCATGTGTATTTTTAGACTACTTTTCCACGCGAACTTGTGATTGCAAATTTTGCATTGAAAAGATCATTCAGCTGTATGCACAGTTATATGACTTTTCAGGGTACATTTATAATTACAAAGGTGTTTCACCACTATGCATCCTCATAATATGTCTTTTTAAATTACCTTTCTGGGTGCATCTGTAATTACAAATGTCGCACTGAAAAGGTTGTTCGCCACTATGCGTTCTCATATGAATTTTTAAATCGCTTTTCCGTGCGCACTTGTAATTACAAACGTTGCACTGGAAAGGTTGTTCACTATGTACGTTCATGTGTGTTTTTAGAATACTTTTCCATGCGAATTTACAATCACATATGTTGCATTGAAAAGCTCCTTCGCCTGTATGTACACTCATATGTTTTTTTAAACTACCTTTCCATGCGCATCTGTAATCACACACGTTGCATTGGAATTTTTCACCACTATGCATCCTCACATGTGTTTTTAAATTACCTTTCTGGGTGCATCTGTAATTACAGATATCGCATTGAAAAGGTTTCTCACCACTATGCATCCTAATATGTCTTTTTAAATCACTTTGCCGTGCGCACTTGTAATTACAAATGTTGCACTGGAAAGGTTGCTCACCACTATGCACGTTCATGTGTGCTTTCAGAATACTTTTCCATGCAAATTTACAATTACATACGTTGCATTGAAAAGCTCCTTCGCCTGTATGCACATTCATATGTCTTTTTAAACTACCTTTCCGTGCGCATTTGTAATCACACAGGTTGCACTGGAAAGGTTTTTCACCACTATGCACGTACATGTGTGTTTTTAGAAGACTTTGCCATGCAAATTTACAGTTGCATATGTTGCATTGAAAAGCTCCTCCTCCAGTATCCATGCTTATGTGTGTTTTTAAACGACTTTTCTGCACGCATTTGTAATCACTAAGCACACATGTTGCACTGGAAATAATTTTCCTCACTATGTCTTTTTCCCGCGTATTTCTATTTACAAATTTTGCATTAAAAAGGCTTTTTGGCAGCATGCACACTTATATCTGGTTTTAAATCAGCTATTTGCACTCATTTGTAGTCACAGATGTTGTACTGGAAACATCTTTCGCCGCTATGTAGGTGTTTTTGAACTATTTGTAATTACAAAAGTTGCATTGAAAAACTTCTCAGCATTGGGAGTGTGGCTGTGTTCTTTCAAAACTATTTTTCTGTTTTCAATCTTAAATACATATGCTGAAATGTATACTCTCTGCTTCTCTCTTCACATTTGCTGCCTCTTGTGATTTAGTTGAAAATTGAAAATCTGTACCATCTGAAGCATCAGTTGTACCTGCTAGAAGAAATTCAATTAATTAGGGATAAACAGTGTTACATATTATTACCATGTGCTGAAAGAAGCTTCTCCTGGTTGGTAAAAAAGATAAATATGCTATATTCTCATGTATCCTTTGTTGGCCTTAATCTTCAGTATAGATTCCATTACTGATTTTAATTTCTGTAAAAAAGGTTGAAAAAATTATAATGATTCTTTTTGTCAAAGGAGTTTCACAACCAACAATCTAGTCAGCAGAGATTTAGGAAGATTAAGTATTGTTTCTTAAGAAAATGAATCAACGCATCGTGAATGTTGTAATGAAAAGATTTCCGAGATTACAATACACGTAGCTGTTAAGCAAAACCCGATATGGCCACATATCCATGTCTGCCTAACAAAATTGAAATGTGCCTACTTATATGAACGGTACATTATTTATAAATTTATATGTAATTATTAATAATAAGGATATCAGATGAAATTAGAAAATTTTAATTAAAGTCTAGTAATTATATGCATTACCATAAGATCTCTTAATAAAATTCTAATCCAGGATGATTGATCAGATTCACTTAGTTGTTCCTGAGATCCATCAGAATTGAGTTCTCGAATCTACAGATTTGAAATGGTTTTTTATTATTCAGCTTGAACGCTGTAACCTGAAATTTATATTATTACAGACAGATGATCGCCGTTCACAGGTCTCAGCACAGATCTGACAGAACACGAAACGGCTATTTACAGCAGAGGCACTTTTTAACCCCCTTATATATATGCAACCCAACAAGCAGTAGTTGCAGAATGCATCGCGTTCCTTTATATAACCGAACCACAATATCTGCAATATTGACCTACTTATAAATATTTTAAATTCTAAAAATGCAATGTCCCATGTAATTTACTCGTATTGAAACCATTCTTAAATTAGTTATTTTTACATTAAATAAAAAATTAAAAAAACTATTTATTACGTCTTCATGCTAGTGACAAGTATTGTATTCAAAACGTACAAAATTGGTGTTGTTGGTTTATATGCAATTTAAATTGTTATGATCACACTTCCACTAAAAATTAATGAACTTGTTTGGCTAAACATGGAAAATTGTTAGAAGTATCAATTAGGATAATTCATATATTCTCTACATCTATTAATTTTAAATTAATGCCTAGAGCACAAGTTCATTCATTGAATACCAGATATAGGCGCATCCTTACAATTCCCTATTATCTAACTACCTTATTTCAAAGAAGTTTTAGATATAATGCAGTCAAGTTTTACAATTCCATTCGTCTGAATACAAAAACTAAATTTAGATTCTTTTAAACAATAATGGTTTAACCATTCATTATTATAAAATCAACAAAAATTATTCTTTAACTTCATAACATACCTCCCTAATAATCTACAGTTTTAGCTTTCATCAATCAAATTAAATTAATTTATTGTTCTATACTTTACATGTTCTCTTGGTTAAATATAATTGGATTTGGCTAGATTTCACCAAGAGGACGTGCAGTTTTATAACATAATATGTAATCGTATTAGTGATAGTTTACACACATCTTTATTTTCACAAAATAAACTATAACTATAATACATGATCAAAGTAGGTAGGTTTACTTGATAGAAAGTTGAAGTGTAGATGAAGTTGCATATACTCAAGGGGGTTAAAAAGTACTTCTGCTGTAATTAGCTGTTCGTGACAGAACACATATTTCAAGAAATGAGAATCCCTATGTTAAAGGTTGACAACAATAGAGTAGCGCTCTCAACGAAACAAGGGCGAACTAAATGCTATGCGGGCATTTTCAAATGTAGAGATTGCTGTAAATTTTAAACTAAAGCCATCTCTTTCTTTTTTAATAACTTTTAGAAGTGAATACACCAACGATCTGATTGCCATTTAAATAGATTGATAATTGAAAGGTCATAAGTGAGGTGTGGTTCTGATCTGCAATAAATTTTGTATGACAATCAAAGAAATATTGGTCCAAATTAATTGACCAGTTAGTCAATAAATTCAGACTCGATCCTCCTAACTTAATACAAACTTACACCTTAGTGAAAATATTAAATAACCATATTAGCTGTAAAAACTAGTTTATTAAGGAATGCATACAATACACAGCAAAAATGGAATTTTTACAAAAAGAAATAAACAAATATTTAGTTTATGTAAATAAACGATTAAAAGATATTTCTAAAATCATAAACTGACAAGTATATATAAAAACTCAACAGATTTATCATAAAACATAAATAAATAATTATTCTTACAAATAGTAAAAGCTTAAAGATAAGAATCAACTTTGCTAAGAAGTTCCTCAGCATCTAACAATAGGTTGGCATCAGTTTCGTTTGAAATAAATTAAGAAAACTCAATGATTTCATCATGATCTCTTGCATAAAAAAGAAATTGTTTCAGTGACATTTTCATCTACACATAACATACAACTGCATGCAGTTTCTTGCAGAAGATCAACTTTAGATTTTATTACATCCAAGATAAAATCATTTAATCCTGGTACAATTTGCCACTTACGAGTAATTCTATGCAATGTACTTACAGATGGTAAGTGCAAAGTTTTTCATAAAAATTTATAAACCTGTGGTCCTAAGAAATGAATCATAAGGGCAAATTGTTTACACTCATTTGAGTATCTTGCTCCTTTTGAATTTGAATCGGATAATTTTCTGGAAAGGGTTCTCGACAAAATCATTTTCACTCGTAAGTGCTTTCTCAGGTATTGAATAATCTAATTTTCTTCTCTTCATATTCCTTAATTTTAGTTTTAGTGCAAGTTTCCTGGGAGAATTTGCACTTAAAGAAGAGAAAGTCTGACAAGCACCATCTGAAAAAGTAATAAGACAAGAGAATAGAAATTGAACTAATAGATTGCACTAAAATCTATAAAAACAAATGCAATTTAATTATACAATGGAAACTTATCTATTCCTAATGCGCTGTCATTGCTCTCATTTATATTCTCATTTGGTGCAGAAATTGTTACGCTCGCTTCAATTCTATCAGCATTGTTTTCATTTGTTTTTGGGGTTTGATATGCAGCATCTAAGAAAAGTAAGGACAGAAGTGATAACAGAAATTGAACTAATAGAATGCAAATAAAATCTATAAAAACAAATAAAATTTAATTACTACATAAACTTACCTAGTATCCTGATGTAGTGCTGTCACTGATATTCAGATCTGATTCTAGTTTTACTTCAATGCTATCATCATTATTTTCATCTGCTTTAAGCTCTGTAGAAACTATTTCTACACTAAGTAATGGTTTAACATCTGCGCAAACATTATTAAAAATAGTCGGTATAGCCATTTTTTTTAATTTATTTCCGCACATCCCTGCAAACATACTGTTTTCGAAATGTAGACTGCATAATTTATAATTAACATATAAATGCATTGGATCAAATGCTTGCAAATCTAAACGTCCACAATTTTGTATCCAAATAAAACATCTAAAAAAATTAAAATATGCAATACTAATAAAATAAGCAGGATATTGAATATTCACTATGACTGTTTATAAAATTGAAGTTGAAACATCAATATTACCTTTTCATATCCTTCGGAAATCTAAAAAAACTCCGATCTAAATCGGTGTGGGTATTGCTCGAACAACCAGGAGCACAACAATAATGAGAGCCTCTCGACATTTTTTTTGATTTATTTGTTTTACATACAGTTAACAACTAAAGTGAAAACCAAGTAACTTTTTAAAAGAAAAAAAAGGTAAACCTCCAGTTTACGTTCCCAAATCTGGAGGACCCCTTTAGGTTAGAACCTCACTACTTTCAAACTTAAATAGGAACTACCACAAACTCTTCTGCAATCGGCGACTCCACAGAAAATATCGTTTTTATAATTTGTTAAAAAAGAACAAAAAATTTGTGTCCATCCAAATTGGTCGAGTGCATTATCTGACCTTTCTCTAATCTGTGACAATACAATAATCAATCTAACCTAACTTACTACACGCAATCTGGATAACCATCAAAAAGCAGGGTTGCCACCGTTGCCACCCTATATTGTGGCGCGAGATCCAAATTTAGACTTACCGCTTAATATCTGCTTTTGAAAGACATTAACAGGTGAACAAAATAGAAAAGTAATTTTAGAATGGCAAACAGGTATGTATACTTGTCAGGAGTGTCTTATTTATGAAATCTTTTAACAAATTATCCAGGTTTCCTAATACACTGGTCTTATTTCATTATCTTATTGTTTGTATGCTTTGCATTTCTACAGCTTCCTCAATTACCCTTAATCCGCCTAGGCCCCTTTTCTTAAAACTCGACAATTTTAAACAATTTTAAAAACTTAAATCAGTTGTGAGACCAGAGATTAAAATAACCCCAATTTCCAAACAGAAACTACTTAGAAGTTTCTATGATTCATTATTTAGTTGTAAAGTACTGAAAAGTGTCATAAATGGTATGGTCAAGAATGTTGCTACGTCTGCAATTATTTCTGCAATAATAATTTCATTTTGTGCAGTAGTATTACCAAATACTTCTTGGGCCATAACAGTATCAAAATGTGCCCACACAGAATCTTCACTTTTCATTAATGAACTTCCTCCTGGAGCTATTTCTTCAACATTCTCTTCATTGTTCGCTTTTGTGCTGGATACTATTTCATTTATAAATTATAACCCACTGTTCGGCATTTTTTGCATTTTCTTCAAGCTGATCTGAAACATCACAAGATAAACCAGCAGCAACTGTGGACGAATGGACATCTTGATCTTTTTTTTATTTTTATCTTTATTTCTGTTTAGCTGGTGAAGCTGTACTGGATGAACTCTTTATTTTATTTAGACTCATTATTTGAATATCAAAGATGTTAAATGTCCTGCAGAACAATGCTGTAGCAGCACAATCCTTGAATTCTGGGATATATAAACTACGCACAAACAAAAGTGCTTTATTTACACTCTCACAGGCTTCTGGAGTCTCTGATTTAAGTTCGCAAATAATCCTATAATGGACAGTTTAGTTGCAATATCCTATAGCTATATACATCTATTATACGGTAAAAATGAAAGTAGGTGCATAACCGTGTATCCTTATTTCCTATTTATTAGTAAAATTTGTTATTAACATTACAATAGATCACAAGAACCTGAAAGATTTCATCTCAAATCTTGTGATCTACTAAAACATTTTACTTACTTTGTAAATAACAGAAACTTAAATTTAATCAAAATATTTATTATTACTCACTACAATTATCATAAATCGATTTAAAGAAACAAAAGGTAACAATATCACTATTAATACTAGATGAGTTAGCCAATACTGTTTAGTTAACATGCAAACTTACATGAAAATACTTTTTTAGCATTCATACATATTTTGATTATTTGTAGTAGTAATAATTTACTGTTTATATACTAAATTGAGAAATGTTAAGACTTAGCTGTTTCTCATCAGTCATCAGAGTGAAATGCTACGAATTTTGATCCCTTAATGTAAACGTTTTACAATATAACGTGTACAGTTAAAAATAAAAGAAGCATGTTAAAAACAAATTAACATTCTTTTAGTTCACATATAATGCATTAAAAGAAGACTTTATTCATCTGTATAGCTTTTACATTCATTCTACAACATCACTTTTATTCACTTGTCTCTATGCACACTCATATGCTTATGTAAACTACTTTGCCATCTGCATCTATAATTACATATATTGCAGCGAAACGGTTTTTCGCCAGTATGCACGCGCATATGTATTCCTAAAGTGCATTTCTGGATGCATTTGTAATTGCATATGTTACACTGGTAAGGTTTCTCGCCAGTGTGCACCCGGATATGCTTCTTTAAATCGCTCTTCCTTGTGCATTTGTAATTGCAAATCTCACACTGGTAACGTTTTTCACTTTCTCCAATATGCACCTTCATATGTCTGTTTAAAACAGATTTCAGTGAGAACTTGTGATTACAAATATTGCACTGGAAAGGTTTTTCGGCACTATGTACAACCATATGATTTTTCAAACTGGCTTTCTGCGAGCATTTGTAGTCACAAATGTTGCAGTGAAAAGGTCTTTCCCTACTATGCACTCTCATATGTTGTTTTAGATTACTTTTTTCTGCACATTTATAATTGCAGATGTTGCATTCAAATGGTTTTTCGCCAGTATGCACACTCATATGTTTTTTTAGACTACTTTTCTGCGCACATTTGTAATTACAGATATTACACCGAAAAGGTTTTTCACCAGTATGTACATTCAAATGTCTTTTTAAGACACCTTTGTCTACATATCTGCAATTACAAATGTTGCACTGAAAAGGTTTCTCGCCACTATGCACCCTCATATGCGTTTGTAATAGTATTTTCTGTGCGCACTTGAAATCACATGTGTTGCACTGAAACGTATTTTCGCTACTATGTTCTTTTAATTGACTATTCTCTGCCAATATGAAATTGGAAACGTTGCACTGCAAACGTTTCTCACCGCTTTGCACTGTTTTAAACTCCGTTGCCATGAGAATTTATTATTACAAATGTTGCTGAAAAAATCTTTCATCACTACACACGCTAATATGATTTTCTAAACCATTTTTCTTTGCACTTTTGTAATTAAAAGTAGAATACTGAAAGGATTTCCAACTATGAGAGCATCTAATATGTGCTATGAAACTACTCTGGAATGTGCCCTCTTCTTCCATCTACTTCTTGCAAGTTAATTGGAAGTTCAGATGTAAAGATAAACAGTGTTATAGATGTAATGCATGAACGTATATGTTCGTGGTGTAATAATATTTTTACCATTTGCCACAAAAAGTTTTTGTTGACAAGACGTCAAGATATGGAATGCTACACTCTTCGGCAGAAACGTTTTTGTGTAGAGATTCCATTACTAAGTTTATTTTCTGGAAAAGAATCAAGAGATTATGGTAGGTATTTAAAAAAAAACCTTTCAATCAAAAATATTTACAAAGAATTATTTTAGGAAACTTAACTAAGCTGTTTAAGAAGAAGTAGAATCTATGCTGGCTTGTTCATTTCAAAAGAGTCAGAGATATAAATGGTGAAATACAGTACATATACAAAGGCCCATCAGATTAGAAATGAGTTGACGAGCAAACTCAGATAAGGCCATATGCTGATACCTACTAGAAGAACTGGAAAGTATCCTTCAAAGCATTTAAAGTGTGTGTGTCCTTAGCAACAACCGGGCTAGTCCAGTTTTGGTCACCAACTTCTAATATACGTAGTATCTGAAGAAAATGAATGTAAACATTATTATCGTAAGACAACGCTGCCACCACCACCAAGACTAACCCTCCCTTGAAGATTTATCGGATGCAATCAGCTGTTCATCAATTCCATCAAAATTAGGGCGACGAGTTCTGGAACAAGCCGCAGATTTACATCAGTATTGTATTTTTATTGTATTGTTTTGCTGCATCATAGCCTGTAGCCAAACAATATCAAATTAGTACGTACACGTACTTTTTATCGACAATAACTAGAGATGGGTCGTTCAATTGAACGACTCACTTAAATGAGCGGTAAACATACGACTCTTTTCGATTGAACGGTTCGTTCATTTGCTTATTCAGTTCAGTAGCACATAAGTGCATTTAAAGTTCGTACTGACTCTACTGAGGAGTGGGGAATGAACGAACGAAGAAACAGTGAACTGAATATGTATTTGAACTTACACAGTTCAATGCAAGAAAGTGACGATTCTCTTTTGAACGAGATAGTGCATACATGCTCAGAAAGTAGAAAAGCATGTTGGATTTCCAAGAGCAATACAAGTTGAGTGTATTTATTAATGATTATCGAAGTATAATATTTTTTAAGGATTATTAAATAAATAAAACACTTCATTTCTATTTTCTAAGGAGTAGAAAAATCTAATAGAGTAGAGATCTTGAGAATTAACTAAACATTATTCAATAATTTAGGTGAGAACGATATCGCACCTATCGTACATTTCTACAGTAGTATGTATGAAACGTACGTGCTTACACAATCAGTTCAAATGAATGACTCATTGTGAACGACTCTTTAAAATGAGTTGAACAAATTGAACTGGCACGGTAAAAAGAGTCGTATGTCCTATGACTAATAACCAAAACCATTTTATGTTTGTTGCCATCTACAGTTAGCATCGGATACTAAATGACCGGCGGTAGGATTAGATCGGTCGACTACCCACAAATAGAAAACCATACCTACACTCTTTTCTTCTAATTTAAAAAATAATTTGCATTAGTAATCAGCATCTTTCTGTATTTATAAAGATATCAACAAGCAGTTTCCATCTAAAACTTAATGTTAAACTTACACAATGAAATTTAGTATGTATTTCAAAACATTTTGGAGTCTCTAACTTATAGCCTACAATACTGTTACTTGCTTGATCAGCACACCTACTATAAGATCATTGCAATATCATTTATTATTTAAAACGTTTTTGGCACTATACAGAAGCTTAAGTATCTGAAACAAATTAATGATCTGTGTAAATCTACAATTACAAATGTTGCACTCTAAAAGGTTTTCCGCCACTATGCACCTTCATATGTCGTCTTAAATTAGCTTTTTCTGCGCATTTATAATCACAAATGTTGCACTCAAAAGGTTTTTCGCCACTATGCACATTCATATGTCTCTTTAAAGCCTTTTTCATTGAAAATTTGTAATTGCAAATGTTGCACTGGAAAGGTTTTTCTCCAGTATGCACTTTCGTATGTCTTTTTAATGCATTTTTCATTGAGAATTTGTACTCACAAATATTGCACTGAAAAGCTTTTTCACCAGTATGTACCACCATATGATTTTTCAAACTGTCTTTCTGCGAACATCTGTAATCACAAATGTTGCACTGAAAAGGTTTCTCGCCAGTATGCACATGCATATGCCTTTTTAAATTCCCTTTCGCTGCGCATTTATAATCGCAGATGTCACACTTAAAAGGTTTCTCACCACTATGTACAAGCATATGTTTTTTTAAAGCCTTTTTCCTTGAGAACTTAAAATTACAAATTTTGCACTGAAAAGGTTTTTCGGCAATATGTACAATCATATGTCTGTTTAAACTACCCTTTGCTGAGCATTTGTAATTACAAATGTTACATTGAAACGGCTTTTCGCCGGTATGTACAACCATATGCCCTTTTAAACTATTTTTAAGCGCACATTTATAATCACAAATATTGCACTCAAAAGGTTTTTCGCCAGTATGCACAACCATATGCCTTTTTAAATTACGTTTACCCGCGCATTTATAATCACAAATGCTGCACTGAAAAGGTCTTTCGCCGCTATGCACTCTGATATGTATTTCTAAATCTTTCTTCAGCGTGAATTTGTGATTACAAATGTTGCACAGGAACCGTTTTTCGCCACTATGCACGCTCATATGGTTTTCTAAAACGTTTTTCCTGGCACATCTGTAATTACAAATTATGCACTGAAATGGTTTCTCGCCACTATGCAGGCTCATATGCCGCTTCAAATGACTTTTTTGTGACCACCTGGAATTGCAAATGTTGCACTGAAAAGGTTTTTCGCCAGTATGCATTCTCATATGCCTTTCAAAGTCACTTTTCCTTGCACTTTTGTAATTACAAATAATGCACTGAAAGGGCTTCTCACTCTGATAAAGCCTTATGTATTCTATTGAGCTACTACATTGAAAGGTGCTCTCTTCTTCTGTCTTCACATTTGCATCTACTTCTTGCAATTTAATTTTAGGTTTCGATTCTCCTTCATCAGATACATCTCTTACATCTACAAAAAGTACAATTAATTAGGAATAAACAATGTTATAAATAACAAAGTTATCTCTACCGTGCGCTACAAAAGGCTTCTCCTGGCTGGTAAAATGTGAATATGCACTGTTACAGTCTTCAGTAGTCTTTTTGATTGTAGATTCCATTATTGGTTGATGGATTGTAGTATACCAAAGAAAAGCCTTGCGATCAAAGATGTTTACTAAGATTAAAGCAAGATGAACTAAGCTTTGTGAAAAGAAGTAAACTCCTATATTGTCTTGTTTATTTTTAAAATATCAGTATAAATGATGGAATGTTGAAAGTACCGAAAAGAAGTCTGGCATTAAAAATGAGAAGCTGCAAGCAAAATATATCCCAAAAACATTCATGTGTGTACCTTTAGCAACAAGTGGACTTCTCAGCTTTGATCGCCTCCTCTTCAATACACGTACGTGTGTGTAACTATTTATCAATTCATATAAAGTAGTAAGATAAGTGGATGTACATAAATATTATTAGGCGTTTGCAAACACTAACCTTTAAAGATCTATCAAGTTTAATCAGCTCTTCATCAAATTCATCAGAATTAGGGCTACTCGAATAAAACCACGAATTTAGATTATGATAACGTTGGGGCAATGAAATAAATACTGCAAGTAGTATACATCAGTGGAAAGCAAATGGCTTCAAAGAACATTAGCAGGGTTGAGAAAATGAAAACTCAATATTAAACTACCATTGCAAGGTTTCGTTCAGAAATTACGCTCGGGCTAAATAAAACGCATCCGCTTTCAGAAAATAACAGTGCACTCTACTACATCCCTCTTTAAAGGTGAAAAATGCATAACACCCCCCTTTTGTTAGGAGTTTGTGGATTTATGGAAGCACAAGCGGAGTTGCCAAATTTGGAAATATCCAACATAGTTTCTTCCACACTTGTAATTTTTATTTTTTTTATTGCCGTTTAATTTCTTACATGCAATGTAAAGTTTAGTGGCGTTCAAAACAATTAATAAAATAAATATGATACGTAAATTTAATGCAGCAAATCAAAACACAAAAGCGTTTATCCGACTGACATAATTACGTAGCTAGTTTGTCGTCTGAAATGGTACACGGTGACTTGAAAATCTAATCAAATTATGCTGGTGTTTCCAAAAGAAATAGAAAAGCTAATATTCATTTCCAATTTTTTGAATTCTCACACGGGTGGGCGGGATTGTTTAACGATACCTCCACCACAAGCAAACATGCGCATATCGATTAAAACCGAATGACATCATCATTCATTTTTATATCAAGTGTAACATGGCCGAAGACGCTGAAAAATCTGAGACTGCCGTTCCCGCCGAAGACATGGGTAAAAAAACTGAGAACGAAACTAAATCTGCAAATCCTCAAGATGATGATAGTGAAAGTGTCGAAGAACCTTTAGATATCGGTGAACATTATTTAGTGCGTAGATCTGACGAATCTTGGTGTAAGTTGACATTGTAACCTTACTTTTTATAGTTGACGTTTGTAAGTTTTTGTTTTTGTTTTATTTTGTTTTGTTTACTAGATCCTGCAGAAGTTATTCAAAATCGGTTTAATGACAATGATCAACAATATGAGTATTATGTACATTATGAAGGATTTAATAGGCGATTAGACGAGTGGGTATGTTTTTATTAGGTGATTCTATATGTCAACATGCAATTCTAATTTTATTTTGATTGAAGGTACCTCGAATTAGAATTATGAATTCGCGCTTTCAACTTACCGAAGGTGGAAAAGGACAGAAAGGTATACCGGATAAAGTGTGGCATGATAGACCTGTCGTGACAGATTTATTGAATGACAGTACCGATAGGAAAATAACTCGTAATCAGAAACGTAGACACGATGAGATAAATCATATACAGAAAACGTAAGGGTTCTTGAAAAGAGGATAAATTATTTTATTAGGTAATTTGGTTTATTATAGGTATGCTGAAATGGATCCTACAACAGCGGCTTTAGAGAAAGAGCATGAACAAATTACAAAAGTTAAATATATTGATAAAATTCAGATTGGTAGATTTGAGATAGATACATGGTATTTTAGTCCGTATCCAGAAGAGTATGGTAGACAAAATAAGTTGTGGATTTGCGAATATTGTTTGAAGTATATGCGCCTGGAGAAGAGCTATAGATATCATATGGTAAGTTAATGCTGGGTAATAATTATAATGAATGACAGTTCATATCTATAGAGTGAATGTACTTGGAGACAACCTGTTGGCAAGGAAATATATAGAAAAGGCACTTTATCAGTCTATGAAGTTGATGGTAAAGATCACAAGGTAACTGAATATTTAATTATAATTTTTCAAATTTATGTGTTATTCATGTTAAATGTTTTTAGATATATTGTCAGAACTTGTGTCTGTTAGCAAAATTATTTCTTGACCATAAAACGTTATACTTTGATGTAGAACCGTTTTTATTCTATATCCTTTGTGAAGTGGATAAACAAGGAGCACACATTGTTGGATATTTTTCAAAGGTAATAAGAAAAGTTAGGTTATGTCATGTCTTTATGGATATTTTCTAATTTAGGAAAAAGAATCGCCTGATGGAAATAATGTAGCTTGTATTCTAACCTTACCACCATATCAAAGACAAGGTTATGGGAAACTTTTAATAGCCTTCAGTTATGAACTCTCAAGGCTTGAAGGCATGGTTGGCAGTCCCGAACAACCCTTAAGTGATCTAGGAAAACTCAGTTATCGCAGTTATTGGAGTTGGGTGTTATTAGAGATACTTCGAGACTTCAGGGGTACTCTTTCTATCAAAGATTTAAGGTATGTATTTCAATATTCATAATTATCTCCTAATTGTAATCACTATTTTTTATCTTTTAGTCAAATGACCAGCATTTCACAAACGGATATCATATCAACATTGCAGAGCATGAATATGGTGAAATATTGGAAAGGACAACACGTAATTTGTGTAACACCAAAACTAGTAGAAGAACACATACGTTCAAGTCAATATAAACGTCCTAGATTATGCGTGGATAGTACTGCTTTGCGTTGGGCACCACGCAAACATGCTAATAATAAATTAGGAAAAAAGTAAAAATATATAAATATGTGCCAAATAGAAAAATGTGATAATTTATTGTACCTCAGTTGATTTTTCATTTTCTGCATTTTCATGTTAGTTTTAGTACTAATGTAAGATTCATTCGATATTTATCAAGCAAGGTAATGTTACACTTGAAATAAATAATAAAATAAATGTAAATTATTATAAAAACTGTTTTACTTTTTGTACTAGTACGACGGTATACATTTAGGAACTACATTTTTAATTTTAATGTAGATAACTTTTTTTTGTAAATATCTAATTCACGTTTATATTAACAAAATAACACAAACTTGAAAGTGTACATATTTCTTGCAAGTAAATAATATTAGTGGTAAGCCTATCCTGTAACATGCATTTGAAATATAGTAAAGGCAACTGATAACTTGGAGTAGATCACCAACTGTTAAAGAAAAGAGTCGATTATTAAGATAATAGTTCTGCCAGAGCCTTACTTACATTATCAACCTGTACTGATTGGCTTTATTTCCTGCAAAGCCAGTTGATTGTGATACCAAGTATCGACACCAAACAAAAAATGATTGCAAATCGTGCTCAATAATGATTTCCTCTCCGCTAGAGGCGCTGTTGGTCTATGTTAAAGTTAAATTTGATAAGTTTAAACATCGGTTTATAAGTTTGAGGTTATTAAAATTTAAATTTTAGAAAAAAGTAATTATAAATGCCTTGTTGTGTATCCTTTATTCTTTGCAAAGTTTTTATAAACAAGTGTATATTTTCTATTACCTCGTCGTTATCTTCATCACTTTCATAATTACTTTTTTATAAATGGCTGTAAAACAGATTTTGTAGGGTTCTGCAACCGTTTCTGAATAAATTGCGTTAACCCAAATAACTGTATCATTTAATTTGTATGATCAGATGAGAAATACGAGTTAAGTTTCCAAAAACATTATTTATTATTTTTTTCTAAGATTTAAGTTTCAATAACCTAAAACTTATAAACTGACGTTTATACTTGTCAAATTTAATGTAAATCAACAGCGCCTCTAGCGGAAAGAAAATCGTTATCCTGCCTGAAATATCCATAGTAATCGTTTGACATTTAACTTAACCTCAACACTCAACAAATCATTGGCAACAACTCAAGTTAAAAACAAAAAGATCATTTCTTGATTTGTGCTGTTGAGACTTCTTCGTGCTCGAATAATTCAAGGGTATAATCAGCTATGGAAAACATTAACAGAACCGCTCATAATAGAGAGTTTGAGCACACTTTACGCTATACGATAACGTTATTTTGCGACAACTACGCATGCTCAGAACATTATCGTAACGCTAAAGTTTATCGGAGCCCGCCATTTCCTTGTAAATAAGGTAGTGAATACCGGTAATTCGGTTTGTGAGGTTAGTAAGTTGTGGCGTGTACTTTTCACTGTTATTAATTTATTAATAATAAATGAATTAATTGAAGACGTGTTTTTTTAAATAACCATATCCACTTAGATCGTCAGGTTATGTTAGGTTGCATTAACGTTGGTATATCGTCGTTTGTTTGCTCAAACTCTTTAAATGTTACATGCCAGCTAAATTTGTACCTATTTGGTAACGTGATTTTATCGTTAATGGGATGTTTAACGTGAATTTGCTCAAACTCTCTAATAATAATTCCAACACTCAACAAGGTAACATAATATTGCGAAAGACGACTTTCTTATAAAATTTCTATCGGTCAAAATAACTTGCTAAAATAAAAGTTTTGTTTTTCAAGTTGGTAACGCTCGCAAATTCCTGCATAACTGTGCTTGTATTCGTGAGCAGTTAGAAAGACGAGGTGATGTCAATGAAAAAGCTCCTGATTCGTTCACATGTTAACAACTGTCATATTTCAACCAATCAGTTTTTTCATTGACATCACGTCGCGACGCGTCGTCGTGCTAACCTGCTAACTGCTCCTGCGTCCACAGTTTTTTTTTCATGAGGGTTGGCCATGGTTATTCATCCTATTTAGCAGTGTGAACATTAGTTTTTTCAGTTTAAAGTGGTCTTACACGTATGGTTACGCTAGTTTAGGTTAGAATGCGTGACAGAACATCTGCAAACGCAATGTTGTCAGTTTTATATAAAATGTAATTTAACATCTTTAGTAATTCCTATGTCTTCAGTTTAGTAAGTTATTGTTATTATTACATCTAATAATAGAAACGATATCAAACTGCTATGATAATAATCTATTTGTAAGAAGATATCCTAATAACTGTTTAAATATTTCTATTTCAAATTTGAAATAAATTGGGCAACGAGATTCTATTCTGTGCAGTGACAGTAACTAGTTTTGTGCTTATCCAAGCTGTACAACGAAATAACAATTAAAATACCTGTTATGAGCAACCTAAGAGCCGTCTGAATTTGACGTCAAAATTGACTACAATTTCGTCATTGAAATTTGACATCGTTGCATGCATACAGCACATTTAACGCCAAAACTGCATTTAAAAATTTTACAAGGGAATATTTAGAACATGTTTTAAAAATCGTGTTAATTCTGCGTGTAAAAAACATATTCTAAATATTTCTTTGTCAAATTCTTAAATGCAGTTTTGACGTTAAATGTGCTGTATGCAACGATGTCAGATTTCAATGACAAAATTGTAGTCAATTTTGACGTCAAATTTAACACCGTGTCAGACGGCCCTAACAAACAACATTCATGGCCCAAAAGAACGCAAAATAGCTTTAATTATGTATTACTTCTGGACTATACAGCTGGTAATCATAAAGCACTTTTGTATATGCGCACAGCGATTTAGTCGGAGTTCTAAGGTTTATCTTTGTTTTACACATGAGAATCTTGTATTACTTTTTTCTTGTACAATTAGGCTTCGATGTTTACATTATACAAAAGTTTAGACTTTACTACATTCCAGAAGTTATACAGGGTGGCACAACAAAAATGAAACAGACTGAATAACTTCCACGAAAATAATTTTTTCCAAAAAACGCAAAAACACGTCGATTTGTATCGGAAGGGGGGGAATTTAATTTAATTTAATTCGAACAGTGGTACATTAGAAAGGCCTTTCAATGTTGCCCTGTATAAATCTTTTTTGGTCGATTTGTTTGGAAGATACAGGGCGACATTAGATTTAAGTGACATTTAACGCAATAAATGTTCCAACTTCCATACAATGATAAAGACTATATTCGAAACGTTGTCGCACATTCTGGAGCATTTACGGAATTATTTGTTAGCACTCGTTGACAATACGTTGGCGTAAATCTTCTAATGAAGGTAGCTGGGTCGCATAAATTTTACTATTTAAGTGACTCCATAAAAGAAGTCTAGCGGCAACAAATTCGGGAACCGAGGAAGCCATTCCATCGCGTCTCTCCTTCCAATCCAACGATCTGGAAAAGTTCGATCCAAATACTCACGAACGGGAAGTGTCTTGCTGTCTTGCTGAATCATCAATTGATCTTCCAGGTAACGCTCGTCATTTTCGATGATTTCAGTTAGTACTTGACCAGTGAAATCCTGCAGCAATTTCAAATAGTTATCCGCAGTCAAATTTCCAGCTAGAAGAAAAGGACCCACGATGCGATCACCAAAAATGCCTGCCCAAACATTTAACTTTTCTGGTCGTTGGGTACGCACACCATGAGATATTCTTGGTACTCGAATCTGCGCAATAGAGACAATTATAACAATTTACAAAAAAAAGCATTGATCAAAAAAACAGACATTAAATAAAAAATTGCGATTATTCGTCGCACGTTCACTTATGGCCTCATAGAATTGCAAATAACGGTCAAAGTCGTCTTCATTAAGTTTCTCTTGTGATGTTTTAAAATTCGTGGAATACTAGCTCATAAACAGTGTTATCGGTGAAACGCTCTTGGACGTTTGGATAACAAACTTTAATTTCCATAAACGCAAAGGCAACAATTCTAAAAGCGCTTTCTTTGCTTTACGCCATCTCTTGGTTAATGATTTTTGCCATAGAGAAAAACGCGATCGCAACGACCTCTATTGAAAATTTAAAAAACTAATATGAGGATAAATGCACAGTTATCACAATAGTGAAGCGTGAAGCACATTGTTGAAAACTGTCATAAATCTTTAGATGTAGCTATTTTTTTTCATCTTAACAGAATCTAGCGCCATCTGTTGGTTGATGATTTTTCGCTGAATCTCACTATACGCAATTGACGATTTGCACGGAATGGAAGACATCTACTGTAAATTAAAAAAGTGAAGAATATTGTTGCAACAACAGTGAGTCATATCATCAGCAATAGTCACAAAATCATAAACGTCATCAGATTTGGAGATTTATCATTACTTTGACAACCTTGCTTGAGCACGAGCAGGTGACAATTGTTCACATGTCAACTAGCTAAACAGGAGTTTTTCATTATTGCTATCATAGTGGACACAAACACTGCTCACCAATAAATCATAAAGCTCAACGCTATCTGTGTCGATTGATGAAAATCGCGAACAGACAGTTTACGTCGTTTTTGTGTAGCATTTATTTCATTAAAGACGTGCATTGGCGTTAGTTTATTGAATGTCAGAACAATGTTTCCCTAAAACTGGTGGACTGTATCATTTGTCTCTACTTTTCTTAAAAAAGTCTCATAAATGGAAATCAAGAAGGCTGATATCTGGTGACCTTGGCGACCAAATTGTCAAATTATATAGCAACACCTGAAGTTAGGTCGAGTATCCCCTCTGTTGGGGGCCAATTTGTTGGTCTAGGGATTCCAATCTGCTTGTTGTTGTCTAAAAAAGTTTTATTGAGTGCTGGTGCTCCACCTAGCTGAAACCGGGCAAACCTTCTTTCATTAAGAAGCTTGTTGCCTAAAAATTAGAACAAACGGCGGTTGAGCAACTCAACAAAAATGTTGATTGTTTTCAAAATCATAGCATGCTAGATTACGGAAATTACATTGATGTTATCAGGCCATCACCCACATCCTCTATCCACTTCATTTTGGGCCTACCTCTTCTTTTGTTGCCTTCCATTTCGGCCAGATACATTCGCTTAACATCCCTGGTTTTCACCATCCGTTCAACATGGCCGAACCATCTGAGCTGGCCTTGCTCTATTTTATTCCTGGCTGGTTTCTAATGCGATCCATTCTAGTTTTCTCTTCGATTTTGTTTAGGAACCGCGTTTCCAGTGTTTGCTTTGGGCGCTTTGGGTCATCACCTAACTTTCATGGCCATAGAGTAGTGATGGGAGGTATATAGAGTTGTACGACTGTACGTACACCGATAGCTTGACCTTTTTTGAAATGGTACGACTATTCAAAAAACCAAACTTGATGGCATTAAATAAACCGCCAGCTGTCGTGATTCTACTGTATAGCTCAACATCCATTTTGCCATCATGGCTTACAAAGCTTCCGAGGTACTTAAAGGCATCTACCTGTTTGAGTTTTTAATCCCCGAGAAGAATGTTGTGTCTCTCCAGTCTCATGTTGACTCTCTCCAGTTGCACTTTTCCCACATTTAGATTGAACTGTAAGTTCTTAGCAGATGATGCAAGTACGGCTACATCATAGGCAAAGGCTAGCTCTGTTACGAATACTGATTGCAATCTGCAGTGTCCAAGCTGAAACCTCCTAATTCGTTCTTGGCAATTTTTAATGATCTCGTCCATTGGCGCCCTGACTTGTTGTAAATGAGTCAAGCTCTTCATTGGCTGTCCTTATCGTACATAATTCTTGCCATAGCTGTACAAGCTTTTGGTTGCTGCCACATCCCTTTCCGGGACTCCTTGTCCACGTAACAGTTGCCAGGTTGCATCCCGTGGCACACGACCAACGCCTTCTCTAAATCAATAAACGCTAGATGTACCTTTCGATCGTATTTTACGACTTCCTTACCTATCTGTCGAATCACGAAAACAAAGTCGTGGGTGCTTTTCCCTTTTTTAAAACAGCACTGAAAGTCTGCTAGTCCGGTGTAGCCTTACCTCTAAGATCCTGGAGTACAGTTTGCCAGCCACACTTACAAAGGCGATACCTATATAGTTGCCACAGTCGCGATTGTCTCTCTTCTTGTAAATTGATACTATTATTGTCTGTCTCCAGTCCATAGAAAACCTTTCTGTTCTGTAGAGCGACTGAAAGATCCTAAGTAGAACCTGCACACCTGTCGGACCTACGTACTTTCACATTTCAGGGGTCAGTCCATCGTGGCCAGGAGATTTGCCCATCTTCATCCTTCCAATGGCTTCTATCAGTTCCTCCTCCTCCCCCCTCGTTTGTCTTCTGCCCTCCGCACCTCTATTTTTCTCGCCTTCTTCCAACAACTTCCAAAAGTGCTCTTTCCATCTTTCAACACCTGTCCTTCTTTACTTCTAATCATTTTCAGAGGGCACTCTTTGTCTTTCATTATATTTTTTACTACTTTAAAAGGCATCTTCTGGTTGTCACTGTAAGACTCCTTCACAAACTGGCCAAACTTGTCCCATACTACAGCTTTAGCTTCCGCTGCCTTGATTTTGCACTCCCCTCTTTTTGCTCTGTACAGCTCCCTGTTTGCTTCAGACCTCCTCAGTCCACCAACGAATTCTTTTAACCTTCTTTCTTTCTACTTTACTCCTTCCATAAACTAGCTCAGTAAACTACAAAATGCAACTTTTGAAAGCACTGCAGATTTGCTCCTGTGGTTTGTCTTCCCTTCTATCTCCGTTGTTTAACTTCTCCTCTGCAACTCTTTAGCATTCTCCCCCATACTCTCCTCCTTTAATTTGTGGTTCTTTATTCTAGTCTTTACGCTTCTTTGTCTCTATGTCCTAGTCCCATCCGGTAGTCTAATCCTTGTTTTTAACAGGTAATAGTCGGTACTTGCTTCTATGCCTCTCAGAACTTTTGTATTTTGGACTCTTGCAAAACACTTCTTGCTAACTGCCACGTAATCTATAATAGAGCTTTTCCCTCTACTAGGTTCATCTCTAGTGATTTGGTGAATTTTGTTGTGGGGGAAAAATGTGTTGGTACACTAGCTCATTGGCTGTACAAAACACTGTCAATCTCTCTCCATTATCATTTTTCTCTTGCTCGCCATAGCTTGCGATGACTCTACAAGTAATGTTCGGAACGTTCATCACTCGCCCGTTCAGGTTTCCCATGATGTAGATGTCACCAACGCTCTCATCTACTGCGGTTTGAAGCTCCTCATAAAAGAGATCTTTGACTGCAATCAACGCTCGTTAGGAACATACAAGTAAACCAGATAAGAAGAAGGAAGAGAGTCAACGTCATGATAGTAAAGGACCGCTAACGTGTTCTGCTGAAGTACAATCGGAGGAGCGACTGCCTGTTATGCCGATGCACAACTAATTCTCACCGGCCAACTTTATCTGGTTTACTTGCACACTAGAATCAAGGAAACTTCCCCAATCCCACTCAATACATATAATTCCTTTATCGATTTCTAGTTCTTAATATTGTTTCCGAGGTCTGAATGCACTATGAATTCCACACCTCCTCTAGCAAACTCATGCTTATCCACTGCAGACTAGAGCAAAAAGTAGTCTTCATGCAGTACCTTCCAAACTTTACCTTTCCATTTTGTTTCTGTCACTGCCAGTATACCTAGCCCCAGTCTCTTCATATCCTCCACAATTTTAGTCTCCTCTCCTGTTATTCTTCTGACTTTCTATGTAGCAATATTTATAATTTGTTTTCCAGGTCGCGTCGTTAATCCAAAAGACAGTTCGGTTCTTTCTTGCGCTTGTTGTTTTTGACGGTATGGGGGATTAGCCTCATGCTCCCTAACGTGATTAGGGGTGCTGCCTCCCTTAGGGTAGTCGTATCTGCCCCTCTCTCCTTTTCCTCCTAGTCGATTATCTGACTGGTACGTGTTGGGGTACGTTAGAACCCGGATTTCCCAGCTTGGAGAGAGGCTTCCTTCTTCTTTCTCAATCGGGCTTGAAACTGGCTTTGGCAGAAATTTTATTTTCAAAATCAGCAATCGATTTAAAACAAAAAGCTACTCATGCATTCTTTTCGTAGAATACGTCGTTTTCTAGTAAAATTGAATTTTCCAAAATCTTTCAAATTCGACGGGCTGTGGCAAGGTCGTACGTCATCTTAGAAACAGGATCTAGTTATTTGCATCATGTTCTTCGATAACGATGAAACCGTTATAATTTTTGTTCCTAAATTGCAACATTTTCCAGATATCTGTTAAAGTTTAATTAAAAACACGAAATTTTGACACCGTATATCTCGAAGGAAAAAAAGTTGTAGGACAGAGAAGATTTAATTTTTGTCAAGGAAAGCAGTGCAAATAATTATATTCTGTTCTTGAGGTGATGCATGACTATGCCATAGACCGTTGAACTTGAAAGGTTTTGAAAAAATTTAATTTTACTCGGAAATTAAGCATTTCACTGAAAAAACGTAAAAGTAATTTTTTGTTTCAAATTGATTACTGATCGTGAAAATAGAAAACTGTTTTAATTTTTCAGTGGCGTACCAATGTTGTTTATAGTCTATATGTTCAATTTTCCGCCTCTGATAAGGATATCAAACGCAAGACTATGTAGAACCGCCTCGGAAACGATGCACTTTAGAAGAGGAAGTTATCTGCTAAGTATTTGCACTCAAGATGAATCAGGAATGTGTATTTGTTTTTTTTTCTCAGTTAGTCTAGTTTCTGAGATGCCTTACCCCATGGAATATCGTTGTCTACTTGTTTTTATAGCCAATAAATGTCAGTAATTTTGTTTGACTGAAATCCTAAAATAGGTGTACTAGCGATAAAAGCAGCGACTGGAGGTTGTGGTCAGGACCAGTCGTATTAAACACCGGGTTCAAGTGGAATTTTCTTTGTGGGACTCCCTTTGTTACTGAGCGCCAGGAAATCGTGTAATTGCAAAATAACCCAAGAAGTAACTAGTAAGTAAGTAAATTCTTTTATTTTGAGATTTTTTGATTCCAAGATTTAATTGCATAAAAATTATTTCCTCTCACATTGCATAATTTTATTTTTTAAACTTGATAATTATTTCAGCAACGAATGTTAAACGCATGATATTTAGCAATGTGGTCACTGATAAGGGTCTATTGTTGATATCTTTTTTATACATGGCAAAAGAAAAAGGAAGTGGCATCTAGTTATCTGTGGTGGCGAGCACATGACTCTCCTATCACCTGGAGTGGGGTTGACCACGTTGAGAGCAACAGGTGCTCACCAGTTTGCCGGTAAACTTTACGCGTGTTACGTCAAATTCCTCCTGCATTAAAACGAGCAGCTGTTTTTTCAATCTTCAATTGTCATTTACGTATTTAACGAAACAAGAACAGTCGATGCAAAGGAATAATAAAGAAAATGTGCGTGTGTGTATCGTTATCGTTACGCAATAATTAATATCTTGAAGAAAGAGCAGTGATAATTTTAAAAGTTTTCTCCTTTCTTTTATTGCAATAACATAAACATTATTAGGTGCATGTTATATCGTTAAAAAAAAAACCAAACAAAACAATAATAACAAAAGTTGCGTATCGATAGATTCTAAAAAAAAACAAAAATTAATAAACAATTGCTAGATTAAGATGATTTCATAATTTATACAGAGGTGGTTATGCAATTTTTGTGATTGTGTAGCAGTTTGTATACATGTGCATGTGTGGTGTATGTGTGGATGTATCATCTAAAACCATATTTTTTGCTGGAACTAAAATGGATTGAAAGCTTTATTTATAAAAGGTAAGATGCATAAAATAAATTAATATGATTCACTTTTTAATGGGTTTGCTATTTTTGGATGTTTAGAAAGGTTTTTATTGATGTCATCTGTTGGTACACATATGATTTCTATTAATGCAACAGGCTTTTTATTTGCGATAAGGGGATGATAAGATAAAACTGCTTTGTAGTAAAAATATGTTTTTTTTGGTGAAACTTTAATATTAACGAAATAGATTATAGTTCAGGAAAACCAGAAATTCATTAGTTACCTGACAAAAAAAATGGGAGCAATTAGTTTGAAAACTTCCTGAAAATCTTCAAAATTGAATTTCTTATGGGAATAACTAATTTGATGAAATTTATGGATTTTTAAGAATTTACAAAATCTTGGAATCTATTGTTTTGGTATTTATATAACTTGCATTATAATTAGCTTCTTTACTAAACCGATTAAAGAAGAGAAATTCTCAATGTATGCAAATTTGTTATGTAAATGATAATAAATACCGTTGAATAATAAAAGGCATAATTACATTATATTTTGAAAGATTAACTTGTAATGGTGCGTAATAAACAATTATATCTTTCTTCTTTTAACTTGATAATAACAATACTCTTCCACCCTTTTATTTAATCTCCAATCAACAAAGGTCTTCCGGAATTTTTAATTTTTTAAACCAAAAATACGATTTTTCCAGAATATTTCCAAGACGAATTCAAATTTGACATAAGATATATTTGAGCAAAATTCATATACAGGATGTTTAGTTTTACGGTGAGCCTATTTCGATTTTTGTGCGCAACTTTTTTTTTTCATAGTTACGGTATGGTTTTTAGTAGTGAAACCGAGAATTTATCCTTTTGTGGTAGTTTTTATACTTTCGTCAGTTTTCTCTAAATCCAATCGTTTCTGAGTAAAATTAGTTTTTATCGTTCAAGTTCGTTTTCTTAAAGATTCTGTTACTTACAAGAAATTGCAGTAAGCTGATCTTAAAATATCGAATATTGAACTTAAAGAAAAATAAGAAAAATTAGAAAAATTAGAAACAATAAAAATCTTGATCAAGAATTTATGTTTAGCTACAATTTGTATTTGCATGTCGAGGACACTGTGTATACACGTACTATAACTAGAATTCCTTAGAGGTTTTGTAACACTGTTTTTTTCTCTTTAATACCTGCACTTAACAACAATGGAATGTCAATAACAAAAACAATTATAATTTATCCAATAAAACAAACCAAAACAAAAAAACCGTTTAAAATTTAATCCGCCTTTTTCACAGTTTAATGTTTCGAGGAAAGTGTCCTTGCTATTACGTGATAATAATCCGACACTATTTTTATATCTGATTGTCGCATACAGAGCTGTATTACCTCAGTAATTTGTGTTAATCTTAAGATTATCACGTATGGTTACGAAGTATTAAGGAAAATCTTCATTTTAAATGCAAATCTCGAGATCCTATCGGCTGGATGTGTGTGTATAACCTTTATTGTGTGTGCTGGTGTACTCGCTAGCTTTTACATCATTATTATTTTTGCTTTGTTGTTTAATTTAAGAATAAAAAGGATAGGTTTCGTTAGTTTCAATGAAAATTAATATTTGGATGTTGTTCTTCTGTTTTAATTTTTCATTTGCTTCTTAAACTCCAAAATGTTAAAAAAAAATTGTTTCCGCAGAAACAAAAATATCGATCTTATTCTGATTTACATAATGAATGATTTTCATATACAGGGTGTTTTGAAAATGAGTGCAAATATATGGCAGGCGCATTCCTTGACAGAAATTAAATCTACTTTGCCCTATAACGTCTTTGCTTAAAGTGCACCCTTTCTAGGATACAGGGTGTCAAAGCTTAATTTGAACTTTTTTGTTTTCTTCATACTTCAAGACCGACATGAGATATTGGAGTAAGATCTTCTGCATGTTTGTCACTCTAAAGTGTCTCCTACTTTAGGTAGCCTCGATTTGCTATTCCTAACACAGACAAAAAAAATTGTCACATCACTGAAAAATCCAGAAATTCTTTTATTTTCCAAATCAACGATCGATTCGGCATCTTTTCCGTAGAAGGCGTTATTTTCGAGTAAAAACCTAACCAAACACAGAATGCAATTATTTGCATTGCATTCCTCGACAAAAACTAAGCCTTTTTCTTTAAAGTGCACCGTTTCCGAGATACATAATGTCCAGTTTCATTAAAAACAAGAAATTCTAAATTAATTTTGACCTTCTGCATCTCAAGAATTCTCCTCCATCCAGATCTTCTAAAATAGAGGTGAGTAGCATTTCTGCGGAAACTGACTTTCTTACTTTTAGGATGTCAGAGGGAATGTTACAGACACCTGGTGCCTTCTTATTTTTTGTTCGCTTTAGTGCTGCTTGTATTTCGTTTAATATGGAAGCCTCCAGTATTATGCTGAAATTTGGAATCCCCTAGACAGTTTCGGATGCTCCACCAGCATCTTTCCAGAGGAGTCCAACAAAGCGTTCTCTCCATCTGCACAACTGATTCTGCTCCAACGTCAGTAGCTTACCGTTAGTGTTTTTCACTGACATATCCCTCCTAGCAGCGGTTTCTTCCTCCTTCTTTGCGAGTTCATCCACCCAATTTCTTTTGTTTTTTCTTGTACTCCGTTTTATTTCTTTGTCTTCTGCCGAGTATGCTGCTTAAGCTTCCGCAGTTTGCTGTCTCGTCCTGCTGCTATTAATTTTCTCATTCATCTGTTTTCTTTGCCCAATGAGTTCCCATTTCCTGTCTGACATCCATCCTTTTCTTCTACGACTTTTGAAGCCACGAATAGTTTGGTCTCTCGATAGACGGTCTTAATTTCCTTCTGGTCCTAGTCTTAGAAGTTTTAAGCGACTCCTTAGTTTAATTTTAAATTCTTCCCGCTTCTCTGGAATCTTGAACTTGTCAATATCAAACTGCTTGCTTTTCTGCTCAAATTTTTTGTTTGGAGCTACAATCTTCTAACATGATCAGTGATCAGTGCTGGCATCTGCTCCCCTTTTATTCCTTCCGTCATTTAGTGTGGCTGTTTGAAGGAGAAAATACCGGAAGAATGGAGAGAAGAATCGGTGATTAAATTGTTAAAGAAAGGTGATCTTACAAATGAAATAACTGGGGAGCATCACTCTGTTAACATCCCCCTCAAAGTTGTTTTGCAGAATAATGTTAGAATTTGTAGTTGCAGTAGTAGAGCAAAAATCGAGCTTTAGCCAGAATCGAAGCTGATTGAACAGAATCTGGAATGGGGCAGTCCTTTATACGCCAAGAAGGCTTTTGATTCTGTTAAGCACAGTTAAATTTGGGACAATCTGCAGGAATATGGGATTCCACAAAAGATTATAAACATAGTTAAAAGATTCTATAAAGAGTACCAGTGCAAAATCCTACATAACGGGAAGAAATCCGAACCCATAAGGGTAACCACTGGAGTTAAACAAGGTTGCATACTGTGAGTGATGGGATCAGCGTTAGGGAACAGAAAGAGAGCGATTCAGTGAAGTTTAAGGAAGAGACTGGACTTCACAGATGACGTTTGTTTTCTGAATTAACGTTTCCCGGATATGGAATCAAAAGTGAAGAAGGTAAAAAGGCAGGTCTGAAAATCAACTTTAAAAAGACGAAAGAGATGAGGATCAACGCACCAAACCGCAATCGACTTGTCCCAGCAGGTGAGCAAATATAGCAGGTAGAAAAAATTATCTACCTTGAGAGCATGGTTTCGACGACAGGTAGAATAGAAGAGGACGTAAAGGCCCGGATCCGTAAAGCGCAGAAGGCTTTTATACAGTTATACAAGTTATGGAAAAATAGAAATCTCCCAAAGAAGATGAAACTAAGAATTTTTAATGCCAACGTTAAATCTGTTCTTCTTTGTGGATGTGAGACATGGAAAATGCCTATGATGATTAAAAAGCAGCTTCAGGTCTTCGTTAATCGATATTTGACGAGAATCATGGGAGTGTTCTGACCAAAGTCAGTTGAGAGGCAAATAAAAGAGAGAAAGTGGAAGTGGATAGGGTAAATCTTACGAAAATCAGATCAAGCAATTGAAAAAGCTGCTCTGGATTGGAACCCAATGGTAAAAGAAGAATGGGAAGGCTAAGAAAAACGTGAAGGAGAACCATTGAGGAGGAGCTGAGTGCTGTGGGGAAGACATGGAGTAAAGCAAAGGTGTTAAGCTAAATGGGACAGAGACAGATTGCGGGAATTCGTGGAGGCCCTACGGGACATAAGTAAGTAAAGAGTATCCCGAGAATGGCGCACTTTAAGGACGAAAGTTGTATGACAAATAAGGCTTCATTGTTTTCAAAGAATGCAGTGCAAATTCTATTTCCGAGATGACGTGAGAGAGAGGTTTTGAAAAATTAAATTTTACTCGAAAACGATGTATTCTACGAGAAAAATCTTACGCTTCTTTTGCTAAATCGATTGTTGCTTTTAAAAATAATATTTTTTTAATCTTTCAGTGGCGTAACAGTTTGTTTTAGAATAGTAGGGTAGGCGCCCCCGAATATCCCGCCTGTGTTAGGGCTGTAAGACAGAAGACTACCTAAAACAGTAGACATCTTAGAGTAACAATCTTCCTTAGTTTATCATTAAATCTCGACTTTAAAAACTGAATTAGTTTTTTTAAAACAAATGAATGATCACGACGTTGTGTTTAAGGCTCTTTGAGATGACAGTAAAGCTCGTTTGTTCAACCTTGTCTTTTTCCTTGAAATAAATCACAAAGGGGAGAAGAGCAACCTGAGCATTGCTCCACTGATAAACAGATTTTTGGCCTTAGCTCAGTGGATTTTGAAAAGTTATTTTTAGTATTAGGAAATCGTCGCGAGATTTGGATACGTGCTAGAGAGAAACCTCTGCGAAAGACCGACACAGGTAGATTTCGATCTTCTTGTTTTTTCATCCCTATCCCCGCATTTATCACGAGCTGCCTTTTTCCGGAATATCCACGAAACGAAACGTCCGGTCGTGGTGGGAATTTTTTTTGTAGCGAACAGTACTTAACCGCTCAACATACCAGCGGGATTTCCCGAAATTTCTTTATTTCGTACGATATTTTGGAGTATTAGCTACGAAAAAAAACACGCATGATTGTATTCCGAAAACGGCCACTTTGATTGTCAAATTTCTAAAAAGTCGGAGAAACTCTTGTTTTGAAACAATTGCAGGTTGCTTGGTAATGTAAAAAAACTGCGAAAACCGTTCCGTATTAATGGCGAGTCACACATCCGAGAATACGTCTTGACGTATACAATGCAAAAACGCGAGTGGGAGATGTACAGGGTGTACCGTAAGAACTAGCCGTTTCGAGTTTTGCGAACGAAAGACGGTACAACGCAGCATAGATGTATTTTGAAGTTTCTTTTACTGTTTTACCTCTAAAACGTGTTGTAAAATAAGGACATTTGGACGTCGTCTTGTGGGTCGTGTAGCTTTCGCATTTGGTACACACCGGTATTGCGGCCTTTGTCTGCAAGACTGCAAAGTTTCACGTTTATCCTCCGATAAGTGAAGAAGTTACTAAGATAAAAATAAAATTTACTAAAACATTCCAAAAATTTAAAATGCTTAAAGTATTTAGAAAGAGAATGCCACTTTACGTCTGGCATTGGCAGTTCAAGGACTATTCAGCCATTGCGACACCGGCGTTCGTCGATTTTTCCACTCCGAGGTTTGTTTGTATCTCTGGAAGCGAAGTCGCATGGAGATAGACTTTTTTGCAGTTAATGGTATTTAACGATTCAACGTATGATTGTTTTTTCGTCACTGCATTTTGAAAAATCGAGTTTTCACCACATTTGAACCATCGTAGCTGTTTCTCTCACATTTTGATTGTGGTTCTCTTCTTACCTTTAGTATTGTAACGGGAAAAAAGTCGGATCTTCCAATTTCTAAATTGTATCTCGTCTGGTATCAAAGTAAGATGAATCATTTTTAGAAAAAATTGATAGAATAAATACTGGAAGGGTCTGTGTTCCGATTTTCCACATTTTGATTTTGGTTCTCTTCTTACCTTTAATATTGCAACGAGAAAAAAGTCAGATTTTCTAATTTCTGAATTGAATTTCGTCTGGTATCAAAGTAAAATGAACGATTATTATATCAAGTTGATACAATAAATATAGGGAGGGTCCGTGTTACGATTTTTTTGAAGTTTGATTTTAGTTCTCTTACCTTTAGTACTCTAATGGCAAAAAAGGCAGATTTTCCAGTTTATAAATTAAGTATCGTCTGGTATCAAAGTAAGATGAACCATTCTCATATAAAGTTGATAGAATGAATACAGGAAGGGTCCGTGTTACGATTTTTTAGAGTTTAATTTTAGTTCTCTTACCTTCAGTACCATAATGAGAAAAAAGGCAAATCTTGCAGTTTATAAATTGAGTATCGTCTGGTATCAAACTCAGATGAACGATTTTCATATAAAGTTGATAGAATAAATATAGGAAAAAAGGTCAGATCTTCCAGTTTCTAAATTGAATCTTGTCTAGTATCAAAGTAAAATGAACGATTATCATATAAAGTTGATAGAATGAATATAAAAAGGGTCTGTGTTAGAATTTTTTACATTTTGATTTTGGTTCTCTTCTTACCATCAGTATTGTAACCGGAAAAAGTTCAGATCTTGCAGTTTCTAAATTGAATCTCGTCTGGTATCAAAGTAAAATGAACGATTGTTATATAAAGTTGCTAGAATTAATATAGGAAGAGTCTGTGTTACGATTTTTCACATTTTCATTTTGGTTCTCTTCTTACCTTCAGCATTATAACGAGAAGAAAGTCAGATCTTCCAATTTCGGAATTGAATCTCGTCTGGTATCAAAGTAAAATGAACGATTATTATATAAAATTAATAGAATTAATATAGAAAGAGTCTGTGTTACGATGTTTCACATTTTCATTTTGGTTCTCTTCTTACCTTCAGTATTGCAACGAGAAAAAGTCAGATTTTCTAATTTCTGAATTGAATCTCGTCTGGTATCAAAATAAAATGAACGATTATCATGCAAAGTTGCTAGAATAAATATAGGAAGGGTCTGTGTTACGATTTTTCATATTTTGATTTTGCTTCTCTTCTTACCTTCAGTATTGTAATGGGAAGAAGGTCAGATCTTCCAGTTTCTAAATTGAATCTTGTCTAGTATCAAAGTAAAATGAACGATCCTCATATAAAGTTGCTTGAATAAATATAGGAAGGGTATGTATTTCGATTTTTCACATTTTGATTTTGGTTCTCTTCTTACCATCAGTATTGTAACGGGAAAAAGTCAAATCTTCCAATTTCTAAATTCAATCTTCTGGTATCAAAGTAAGATGAACCATTCTCATATTAAGTTGCTAGAATAAATACAGAAAGAGTCTGTATTGATTTTTCACATGTCTATTTGAGTTCTCCTTCGACCTTCAGTATTGCAACGGGAAAAAAGTCATATCTTTCAATTTCTTAATTGAATCTCGTCTGGTATCAAAGTTAGATGAACGATCCTCATATAAAGTTGCTAGAATAAATATAGGAAGGGTTTATGTTACGATTTTTCACATTTTGATTTTGGTTCTCTTATTACCTTCGGTATTGTAATGGTAAAAGCACAGACCTTTCAGTTTCTGAATTTGGTCTGGTCTCGTGATAAAGAGTGATTTTACAATTTAATAATAGAATTGACTCTTGTCTTAAATTTAATAATAGAATTGACTCTTGTCTTAAATTTAATTGAAATTTTCTGCAGGCGTTAAAAATATTACCAAGTCGTTCAAAGATATTTCAATGAATCTTTTTGTTTTTCTCACTAAATCCTGCAATTTTATTATTTTGTTTACTTGTTGTCCGAAAACAAGTTGATTTCGTATTCCCCAATAAATTAATCTGGTCTTTGTCTAAATTTATAACATGTAGGTAACCTTTTCGGTTTATAGTTCAAGTACACTCCTGTCTTAATAAATAAATGAAAAGCAAAAGCTATTTCTGTGTACTTAGCATAATAAATTTTTAAAGTAACTAAAAACTTGATTATAGTTTGCCATTCTCTCTCTATTTGTTGTTGACATTCAACAATCGTATAGAGTTGACAAATTCACCTGTTCGGTGCGAGTGATCAAGCGTATTTATGCAGGATATGTGAAGGACAAGCAAGTGCTTAATAACGGACATTTATTTATCGAACAATAATTTTTTTTTGTTGTACAATGAAAGAGATATTGTGCAATATGTCGCTTGTACATATGTGTGAAGCGTACTACTACTGCAAGGGATATTTGATATTAAATAATAATTATTCAAGTCAGGATATTGCGTTACTTGAACTCTAAAAAGGATAGTTACGCTTTTGCTTTTGTATAATTATATCTTGATATCAGATTTTATTATCTTGCTGTGTGTGGTGGGTTTTATTGTACCCACTCATTTATGCCAAGTATTACTCAATGTATGTACACCAGGCACATTTGTGTGAAGTTGTAAACGCTTTTGCAAATTCTGGACTCTCTCGAACGCCACGCAACAACGCCAACCTTTCTCTTCCCTTATTTGATCAAAATTTTTAAGAAATCTCGCTTGTAATATTTATGTATGTACAGGCAATGTTTAGAAACATTAGTAGTACAGTTATTTTAATGGTGTGGGTGGTATTGCGTGTTGATTTGTCACGATGTTATTATAAAATATACCCAAAGAGGGATATTAAAAGAAATTTTAGTGGTTTGCTCTAGAAAGAAAAACCTTATAACCATAAAATTGTTTTTATGTATTGATATTAATACCAGGGCTGTATTTATTAAATTTTTATTACTTGCAGAAAAAAATCAGATACAATAGAAGGATGCCATGCATACTTTTCCCACTTGAAATTATTCGAATCTTCTCGGCACCAACGTCCTCCACCTGCTCTCAACATTAAATTTTTGTTGTGTATAGTGCACCATAGCATAGAAGTTATGGAAGCTATAAAATGGAATATCTTTGTGGTCGTTAGCAGATAGTAATCGTTTTGAGAGACAACTTGTTTATTTTTGAAAATAACGTGACACGTTATAAATCAGTTAGCTTGTAGGTTTAATAGAATAGTTATTGCTGTAGGACGAATATTAAATAATTTTACAGCTACTGAAACGTTTGATTGGTTTATAAATTCTTTCAGGGAGCTCTTTACCTGCATGGTTTGTAACTCAGAGTTGTTTACTTTTCTCCGTTATATCATCTTACGGTTCTAGCTCAAAATATTACCGATTGTAGAAGAAGTAGCGTGATTAAATGAATTGATGAAATGAATGAATAAATAAATTTCAATTAATATCATTGAAAGATGTACTTTCAATGCGGCCGGTATGTTATATTTATTTAAAAATGCAAAGTAAGATATTCCGCTACTTACTAATTTAATTAAATGTAGACGCATCAATTAAACATTATTTCATCATCTAAATGTATCTTCATTCATTAAATATTTATTTAGTAGTAATAATCCACTTATTTCAAGGATGTTCAGAGTAATCAAAATAAAAAGACAAATTTTATTAAAAATTCCAGAACTTTTAGCTTCTGTATCAATAGTTACAAAAAGCATTATAGTTTTGAACGCACTCGACTGTTACACTTTTCTTTTCAAATTTAACTCTTTATCGTCACTTGAGTGCACATTTATAATGAGATATTTTTCTGTGGTTTTTTTAATTTGATAATCTCACGAGAGAAAAATTGTTTGTTTATTATTTATTAAACCAAATTTATAATTACTACAGCAGGCGCCCAAAGAAGGATATTAAATGTATTTAATCCATGAGTCACACCTAATTAGTTCCATTAAGGTAGCAATTAAATTACAGGATCTAATTACCTTCTCCCTCTTTCTCTCGATTTAGTTGACTACTTACTGATTTTGATTTACGTAATAATTAACTTGGATATCATTAGGTTGTGGTTGTTTGTGTAAATGAATTAGATAACCTTGAATTTTGTTATGTTTGTATGTTATCCTTTCCCTCTATTGTACCCACCTTGAATTTTTAATAATTTGGCATTTTATTTCCTACTTGATTATTTTTTTTATAGAATTTAGAAAGAAATGATACTAAGATCAAAAATGACTAAAAGATTGAACTCATCCTCACGATAATCTAACGAGCACTGTTCGTTGTGCATCTATCTATATCTAGTCGTGACAAGACTTCTGTTATACTTCCGGTTAAAAGTTGTTTTTCTCGCATTTCACCTTGTTCGTACACGTAGCACGCTTTATCGTTAACATCTGCCCTGTCGTGATCAAGATGAGGTACATTTATTTTTAATATCATTGTCAATCATCTCGAGTCGACTTGGCACAATGCAAAAAGGCAATAAAAACGTTGGATTTGTAGAACTCTTGAAATTATGGAAAGGACTTCTAGACATGCGATTGATCTATATTTATTTAATCAAGCAACTTGAACGAAAAAGAAACAAAAAAAATATTTTGTCCTTTCAGGTTTCAAATTAGTTATTTTATTGGAGGAAACAGCAAAAAGCAATTCGGCATTACTTGGATTCTTGTTATGCAAAAATGTGGCCAAAAAAATTTATAATTTGATATGCTCCAGACTGGTCAATTGGCGGCCTTGGTTAAAAATCGAAGGAACTGGAAGACTGTGGTTGTAAACCTTGTCGACGTGTAAACATTCATATTCTCTAGAACACACATATTTGATTAAAGGGAAAGTTATGTCGACTGTCTTTTTTTTGTGGTAGTTTTCAAGTTTCTTTTTTCAAACAAAACATTTTATTGATTCGTATTATTAGTAAGACACTTGAATGATTAGTTTTTAACAGCTTCTTTCTTTTATTTCATTGAATTCCGAACATGTTTTTCATTTTGGTGTCGTTAAAACTTTCACTGAAAATTACGCCCGAGTTTTTAATTAAAAGGTTCTACAAGGAGTTCTTGTAAAAGAGAGTTTTTTCTAGAGCAAGCGAAACGTGAATTCCGCAGATCGTGCAGTTAATAGTGTAACAGTTAACCTTTATTAGCAGAGGTCTTGAGGGATTCCATTCATTATTGATAAGTCGTAAATTTAAAAGATAATGATCGATCGGTCTCTCTCCGTCTTGCTTTGAAATGTCCAGGAAATTGTACTAACAGATAGATCAAGCGAACCTTTCCTACCTTAGTGCTGTGTGATTAATGTAGTGTGAAATGATCTTGATGAATATTCATGAAATCTTGTCTGTTGTTTAAATTTGCTTCTCTTTTTGTTTCTTCCGATATTGCATTTTATTAAATTTGTTCCCGTTTTTGTGCGTTTTATTTTTATTGGTCGTTTAGCGAATTGTTCAAACCAGTGGTATGCACTTCTAGGTACCGATGGCGTATTTTATTTTTATCTTAATTGTCTTGGCGTGTTATAAAATAGTTGTTGATATTTTCGATACACAAGAATTTTAATTATAAATAGTTCCATTGTTGCCAAGAAGGATTTTGTAATGGCCTACAAAGAATTTGAATTTTATACCTTTATTAAAATAATAGGCGCTGTTTGTTAAATGGCGGAAACTTAACAATTATTACCAGAACAGTTAGTTTGACGTGTTGCGTTGCGTTGAAAGTAAATTCTCTCCTGTCGGTTAGGTTATAAAAGTCCGGTTACACTTTCACAAAAATCCAGCGAGGAGTTATTATTATTAATCGACAGGCTTGATTTGGTAGCAGATTCGATTTCTTTTCGTATTGAAATTTAATATGTGGACGGTTGCGATTTAAAATATCAGAAAAGAGGTCTCGCTGTATTTATGTATTTTGTAATGGCACGCATAAGGAATGTTAACATTAGAAGGTGTTACAAGATTTGATCTAAATGGGAATATTATGTGCAAGATTCTGAAATCAAAAAAGGCACAAATATAGAGTAGCCGTATTTTAATTATTATAATGTAGTCGAGTATTTTCGTTTGTTGTGATAACAAGCAGAAGTCTTAATCACGAAATAATAGTTTATAATAAGAAAGTGTATCATGACCTTCTCAATATAGGGCGTATTACGTACTGTGTACAATAACAGGTACTACAAGGGCGTCTTGATACAAAAGATACAAAAAGAAATTTAATATTTTAATTATATAACTGTTGTACCGTTTTAGAATAATTTAATTAATTATGAAATTATAATATTAAAAGAACCTTGGAATTAGAAATAGGTGCAAAGATAAAGAATTGAAAAAAAATTTTTAATGATATAATTGCTAGTGATAGTGGTTATTAATAGCACTTACAATAAATGCTAGAAGGAAAATTATATCTTGAACATTGTGGAATCTTGTAACACATCAAAGAGAATAATGACATAAAAAACCTAAATTATTTAAAACAGAAACAATTAAGTGCAAGGATAAAGCGATAAAAAAGTTTTACTTAAAGGTTATGTAGGAGAACGATATGGTTTCGTCAAGGTTTAAGTTTACAAATAATTTGACTTGTGGGATCTTCTAAATTTGGTAAATTTTTGTCAATGATATCCAATATTTTTAGATAGGTATGTTATAAATAAGGAAAAATTCAAAAGTATGCCATTAACCAATCAGAATGCAGGATCACAATGACGTTGTCAATCAGTGTCAACTATTAACCAATCAAGTTTTGTTGGCACGTCCATCTACGTTTTGATTGGTCATATGTCATTTGTATTAAAAGTGGGCGAAGCTGCAGTAAATGTAATTTAAAAAAAAATTAAAACTCAGGAAGGAGTATACGAAATAGTGAAAAGACTACTATCCATATTTATGCTATCATCAAAAGAAGAAATAAAAACTATTAACGGAATCAAAGAAATCTTACAAACGAAAATCGGAATAGAATCCCTAAGACAACTAAATCTAATACCACAATGCAAGCGTTGCCAGCTGCATGGACACACGCAAAAACATTGTGAAAGACAACCAAAATGCGTTAAATGCGCAGGCAAACATCTGACCTTTGAATGCAAAAAAAAACACCAGAACAAAAACCAAAATACGCCAACTGCAACTTAGAACATCCGGCGAGTTACAGGGGCTGCTTAGTTGCAAAGACATTTCAAGCCCGAAGAGATAAAATTATTTAAGCTAACCGAAATAACACAAAGCAACAGACCACATCACATAAAGCCGAAAATCAATCACAATAGCAGCAATCAGAAAAAAGAAGGTTATTCGAACGTTCTAAATAAACTACTTAATGAATTTATTTTTATACTCTGTGGGGATCTAGACTATCCACAACCAAAGGTAAAGAGTTACACGCAGCAGCCGCAGAATTAGGATGTAACTACCAATCAACAGAAAAGCCCACGTACTGGCCTCCAGATCTAAGAAAAATTCCTGATTTGTCAGATTTCTTTAGAATCCGGAAAATATCTCCAAACTATGTGGCAGTTGAAGAAAGCTTTGATTTAGATTCGGATCACTCCCCGTTAATACTTATACTAAGCGAAAACGTCATTAAAACAAGAACCAAACACTTCTTTGGTAAATAAGAAAATTGATTAGAAAAGATTCCAGGAAGATCTTTCTTGCAAAGAACAGCTAAATCAAGAAGATGAAAAATTTATGGAACAAATTCAGCAAGTCGCCTGGAAAAACACCCCTGACATAAACAACTATCCCTTGGAAATCAGAGAAGTAATTGCTGAAACGACAAAGTTAAGAAAAAGATGGCACCAAACAAGATTTCCAAAAGACAGAAATAGGCTAAACAATAGCACTCAAAACTCAGAAGAGAAATTTTACAGTGAAAGCAAGAAACTATAAATAGATACTTATCTGAACTAACAGAAAGCAACGACTCTTCTTTTTGGAAAGCCACCAAACAAATTAAACGATCATGCTCGCATAGTTCACCCATTAGAACTCCAAATGGAAATGGAAACCAAAAAAAACCGAAGCATTTGCTAACCATTTAGAACAAACATTCCAACCAAATGAAAATCAACTCGAAGAACAACTACTGGAACAAGTACGTGAAAAAACTGCTGTTGCTTTTGTCACTCCAAAAGAAATATCCGAAGAAATAAAAACAAATACAAATCCAAAAAAGAGGATATGACCCCTTTACTGGGGAAACACTGAAAAAACTTTACAGAAAAGCAATGTAAAATTCACTTACCCGATAAACGCAGCTTTCCGGCTAAGACCTTTGGAATAATGATCCCTAAACCGGCCAAACCTCCAAACGAAGTAACTTCCTATACATAGGTCTATTTCGTTACTCCCGATAATATCGAAATTATTTGAACAATCACTTCTGAAACGACTAAAATTAATTGTTGAAGGTCAAGGTCCCTCGCATCAGTTTGGGTTTAGGAACATGCATTCAATGATTGACCAAATTTACAGAATAACTGACATCATCAAAAAAACATGCTCAGTCATATTCTTAGACATAGCCCAAGCCTTTGACAAAATGTGGCATGATGGACTAAAAAAATAAATTAAATAACACCTTGCCGAAACAATACACCAAAATACTGGAATACTACATATCTGGACGAATGCTCCGTGTCAAACAAGAGGAAGCATATTCCAACATTAAAGAAATAAAAGCAGGAGTACCCCAGGGTAGTGTTCTGAGACCACTCCTTTACCTGTTGTACACTTGGGAGATCCCGCAAACAGAAAAGTGACAATTGCCACCTTCGCTGATGATTACAGTAAGAGACAGCGAGAAAACGGCTGCCAAATTGCAAGAAGCATGCAGTAGAGTGAACGAATGGACCAAGAAATGGAGAACACGAATTAATAACAGTAAGTCGGTGCATATTGACTTTGCCTATAGAAAAGACGATCAGTGTCCGATATCAAGAAATAATGCCAACATTGGACGTGCGATTACAGTGGAAGAAACACATAAATCTCGACCTTAAATATAAAAAGAAAATGTACTTGCTGCTTGGGAGAAACTCGCAACTGTCTGTGCACAATAAACTACTACTATACAAACAAGTACTAAAACCCGTCTGGTCGTATGGTATACAGCTTTGGGGATGTGCATCTAAAAGCAACATTGACAAAATTCAAGTATTTCAAAACAAGGTTCTGCCAGGCTCCGTGGTACTGTCGCAATGATGACCTTTACAGACATCTGAAAATTCCAACTGTCAAAGAGGAGATCCAGAGGTTTGCAGAAAATTACGAGAGAAGACTCCATGCTCACATCAACACAGAAACACTGCAGCTTCTAGACAACGCCAACCTGATTAGAAGACTCGAGAGGATTAAACCGTTTGAACTCTTGTAGTGTGTGAAAGTGATACATGATAAGGGCGAGTATAGTGAAACTGTACATTACACGCCAACTCAAGTGTTACATTTTACAGACTATAAGATTTTAGATAAGACGTCAGAGATTTTCAAAACCTAACGGCAAACCTCTGCCTTACCAACAAGCATTATAGAGCTGCTTCGCAACAAGCGAGCGTGCCATGTTTTGTTCGGTTCCAATAAACGCGATTTTGCGGTGTTTTTTGGTTTTGTTTTTTGTGAATTTTCGCTTTTTATAAAAAAAAACTTCTTGGCGACTGCGTTTTATTTGTTTTCTTTTGTTTTGAAAGAAAGAGAGAGAACAGACGTTTTTCGTTTTGTCATGGCGAACCATAGAAAGCCAATTCAAACTGCTCGGAAGCCTCCGATCGTCTTTTGCTTTTGATTTGGCTTGGTGTGATGGGGGAAATGGCTTCTAGACGATCCGAGCATCATTGATCATCTTTTGTTTTTTTTTGAGAGATATTCTATATCTGAGGAACGGCTGGTCCTATCAATGTGCAACTTGGTCTGTTAGGTGTGGTAAGAAAGTGTCTTTTAGAGCATTTTGAGATTATCAGTCGCCTTTTGTTTTTTTCAACGGATATTCTATACCTTAGGAACGCTGGCCCTATAGAGATGGAACTTGGACTGTTAGATGTGGTGAGGGAATGTTTTTGTTTGTTTTTTGGCTAACATTCTGTATTTTTGAAACTGTTCGTCGAATTAGTTGGGACTTGAACTGTTAGATGAGGTGGGGGATTATCTCTTAGTAGCCATGACATTTAACTCTCTTAAGAGGGTACTACTCTGTTAGGAAGGTTAATCCTGAACGTCGTATGTTAATGGGAGACAAAGCTCGTTAACTGTTTGGCTTTGCAAGCTGCCTTCTAAAAGCTATCAGATAAACGAAACTATATTCGGTGTATAATGTTAATTGCTATAGTTTTTCAACATCTTGGATTTTTTACGTTAGAAGTTAAGCCAGACTTACATATTAATTTGCCAGATTTCGTGATCGAGCGGGTCTTGGAAAGCAAGTAACATCTACGGCTGTATCTCAAATTTATTTAAAGTTATTCAGAAAGCTGTAGCTTTAAGATTTGTTTAGAAACTATAACCTTTAATAAACGTCCAACATAATACGAGTTCTGTAATGTAAACTTAACAGTAGTGCATCTACTGTTTTAATGTTCCGTTTATAAATGGGCTTGAGGGCAGAGTCAGATCAAGATATTCAGGTTTGTTTCTCTAATAACAGCGAAATGGTCGAAAATCGCTTGCTTTTTGAAACTGTCTGGTTTACTGAAAATAAATGTAAATATTCTTAACCACTGGAGTGGATTGGGCATGGAGGTACATGAAGTTTGAATTTAGAATGAAATTTAAAAATTTCCAAATATATGGCAGAAGTGATGACGAATACACGAGGCAATTTAGTCGTAGAATAAATGTGTTTGTTCATTGATATTGCTAATTGAGTTGCATGCTCTGGAAATACGGTAGCATTAACAAAAAGATTAAGAATCTCAATAAATCTTTAAAATTCTAGTTTTTCTAGAATGGAATTTAAGACATGAGAAGGTTTAAGAATCACACAACTTCCGACTAACAATGCAATAGGGAAGAATCGGACAGGAGGTCTAGAACTAGATTATTTAAGGGCAAAATCAATCGTAATACGAGAGTATCTACACAACAATTAATTAAATAAAAACTATTGTCGTGGAAGCCAAGACCTAAAGCAAAAATTGACATGTTGTAGGCATGAACGACAGAAAGATCAACAGGAGAATTTAAGGAAGGGTATAGAACGAGACCTAAACTATTAAATACTGACCTTAATTCAAGAAATCTAGTTACCGCCATCATTTTAATTTGAGATCCATCTTGGCTGGTTGTGTTATTTGCCAGTAGTTTTCTCAGAAGCCGATTAATAACTTTGGTCAAGTTTTTAATTCGCTTCTTCAATTGAAGATTGCAGTTTTGCTACCAGAGACATCTTGACGAGAAGACGAAGACCTGTTTGAATTTGGTATGGAGCATCACAAGGCTAATTACTTTGATTGGAAAAATCATTTTAATTTGAGTTTCATTTTTAACACACTGTTGTGTTATTTACCAGTAGATTTCTTAGAAACTGACTAGTAAATTTGCTCAAGTTTTCAATTTAGTTATTCCATTGAAGGCGGTAGTTTTGCTACCACCAGAAAAGTGATTATGTGGGTTGGAAAAATTATTTTAATTTGAATTTTAATCGTAAGTCGATTGGTAACTTTGGTAAGTTTTTTAACGAATTAATAATTTTCTTATTTTCTGTTGGTTCTCAGTCTTCTTGTAAAACATTCACTAGAGGTCTTTAAAAGAATATTTTAAGGGAAGTCAATAATATGAAATTCCGTTAATAAGTGTAATTGGTACTAATTGCTTTTGTCTTTGTTTCAGGTAAGCTATACATCAGCACTTCATACAGCTAAAAAGGTTAGATATTTTGTGTAAATTACAATTTCTAATATTATCTTTGACAATTCTTTTCTCTTTTTAATTAAAGCTGTGACTTCCATTGCATTTTTTATTTAAAAAATGTAGTAAATAATGAATTTTATTGATTCTTGGTTTTTTTAGTATGTTGGACGTATAAAAATCCTCGAAAACATAACAATACTTGTTAATATCAATTTACACAGTAATGTGTACTTTGCAATTGTCTTTATCATCACGTTTTACGATTGTTTATTGTTTTGTTAGTTTTATTTAATCATAATCTAGAAATTAAAAAAAAAACTGAAAAACTAAATTGCGGAAATTCCCTAGCAACCTGATAAAAGTTACGAGCATTAATTATACCAAAGTAATTTTCATTATACGCAATTTATTTTAATTGGAATATATAATGAAAGCCGGCAATTTTTTCCATGTTAACAACACATAGACACGGGCAATTTGTAATCATTCGGCCGGTAATTTTCCCTTGATCAGTCTCGATATGGAGATCATTACGCGCGACTTTTGTCAGATTAGAAGAACTTTTTAAAAGTTTTCTCTAAACAAGTTTGCATGCTGTACTTTCTTTATGTTTATAAATAGGTTCATTAAAGGGAAAAAAAAGAAAAACAAGTGTACTTATGTAAATTTACATTTCACAGTTTGCTGTTACTGTATGATCTCACCTTGTGTTCATTTATACATCTGAGGTCAAACTAGGTTGACTTCAATTTATATTGTCAATTTATATAGGTATGTAGATAATATATCGAGCGAGTATATAATGCAAGGTTCAATATTCTGTAGCACTCTAACCTAGTCAAGGTAAAGCACTCCACGAAACGTGTATTATGTGTGTTTGTATAGATAATCATGCAGAGCAGCCATCATTTTAGAGGTCAAATGCGGTATATCATATGTAATGGTAAAATCCACTACGAACATTACAGTTACATAGTTGTATATTTCAGATGTGGTTACACATATTAAGTGTCGAAAAGACATTCTTGACATTATCATCAAACGTGTTTTTAATTTATCAAAAGCTAGAAATAATACGCAAACGTACCACATAACTGTATACACAGTTCGCGAATTAAAATCCTCTTTTTGTTGGTCGAGTGCATAGGAGAAAATTAATTGCATCTTCTTTGTTTTTCGAGTGCCACTTTCAAAAATCTACGTTTCAATTTTTCTTTCTTCGGCTTAAGTGTAATCACTTTTTAATTTTGATTCTTAAATTTAATTGAATCTCAAAAATGCGACATTCTTTGACAAGCCTGAAAAAATACCTTTAAGATTAATGGCGTACCTCAGGGTTTTCTTATGGATCCTTTGCTATTCCTGTTTGTTTTTTGTCGTTTAATTACATTACAACTTACAAATATTCATAAACCAAATTTAATTATTCGCGAACCTTCTATAATTCATTAACAAAATTAAGCTCATCTCCTTTATTAATAATTATCCAAACCGCAATTTAGGTTATACTAAAACACGTGTCAGCTGTTTAAATAAAGTTATTAGTGGACTTTAATTCTATTAAATCTTTTTTTTTCTGTCTTCATATTTGTTTCAACTCCTCGACTTAATTGACGAAACATCCGTGGATACCTTAAAAATCTTACAAAAAAAAATATTCATCAAGGCACTTGTTTGCTGGTTGTAAATCTAAAATAATTACATCTAACACAAGCATTAAGTAATTAATCCTCATTAAAACGGACACTAGCTGTGTTTGCGTTCAGGAAGTTGTATGAATATATTAAAGTGAGAATTCATAATAATAAAACTAATTTTTGAGAAAAAAAGACGAAGATAATCCGTTTATGTATGCTGTAAGCACATCTTCAGTTGCTTTAAACAATGAACAATTTTTGCATAATATGAGTGATACTCATCGTGTACTTGGATTGTTTCCTTTTCTGTTTTTTAATCTCGAGATTAGCCGTTACTACTGAAAATTATGGGACTATCTTGCGTTATTAACATGTTCTGAGATCTATTTGAAATTTTATTTTTATCTTTTCATGGTCGTCGTTTTGTTTACTAAAAAAAAAACCGGAAAGAGGAAATGGCGCTAACAGATTTTAACGTTGTTATTTAAGTGAGATAATGACTAGTTAGATATGTGTAATTCTTTCGTGCTCTTCAACATCAAAAATATTGTCAACAAAATGGTAGAAAATGTCGCGTAGAGAGGCCATTAGGTGAAACACAGTTCACCATGTGCTTCATTTTCCATTATGGAGCTTTTTTAGTTGATCATTCTCATTGGGTTTGTTAAAACACAGTTTGTATGGGAAAGTGGGTGTTTCATCTTACACAAATCTTGCTCTACAGCAGACGCTTTCGACTGTGAGTCTGACAGTAGACACAGGAATGAATTCAAATTCAAACGCGCAGGATCGACTTAGACTGCAATGTAGTTTTAAAATATAACCGATGATTCTCGACCCTGTCTTGGGATTTCTAGATTATTATTTGATGAAAACAAAATTTCTACACGGACCAACAAGAAATACGCATGCAAAAAACTTATAGTATGTATTACAAAACTGATTAATAGAGGGAGTCACTAAAATTACAGAGCGTTTGGATTTTTTAAAAGGGACGATTTAAATGGAAAAAGCCTGATAATTAACAATTCTAAATTTAATTAAGTGACTTAATCTTAAATCCGACTATAATTTGAGAGAATTTACTTCACAAAAGTAAAACCATTAGGTAAGAGATTGAGAGCAACCAGTTTTAAGGATTCTTCTTGCTAACCATGGACAACTACATCGCGAAAATAACGGATTCTTACACTGTTGATTCATGTTCATTCAAACCCGCCCAGAATATCGGTAGCCATTAGACCACCTTGTAGTGAACCGTCGAGCTTAGTCCTTTACAAGGCCATCTCCGGTCACCAACTGTCCAGATTCGTTCTCTACCAGCCCACTTAGAGTAATCAAACGTTGAGCTTCTCTTTCCACGACGTCACTTTTGGTGGTCAACCGTCGACTTGCCACTTGCCATAGCCAACCATCGAGCTTTGCTGTGCACATGGCGACCTCTGGTAGCCAACTGTCCATCTTTACTCTCTACGAGTTTATTTGCGGTGGCCAACCGCTTCACTCTTCACAAGAAACTACATCCAGTTTCCAACTATTAAGTTTCGTTTTCCTCTAGAGAAATTCTAGGGGCCAACTGTCCATTAGTTCGCCTTCGGTGACCAACCTTTGATCTTTACTGTCCAGCTGTCAACTATTGTTGACCAAACGATTACTTTTGATGTTCACAAAATCACCGTTTAGCTTTTCTTTCGATCAAGACGCCTGCTGCGGCCAACAGGCGAACTTTGATTTCCAGTTACGCTCTCCATTAGCCCCCCTTCTGCAATCAACCGTCGATTTTTGCTGTTCTACCTGCGGTGGCCAGCCGTCAAGCCTGTGCTTCACGAAGTTACCTTTGATATCCCACCGTTTAATCCTACTCTCGAGGAAGCCACCTGCTTTGGCTAGCCATCGAGCTTTGCCTTTCTCTTGGCCACTCCTTGTAGCCAACTGTTCTTCTTCGCTCTCCCCCAGTCTGCCTTCTGTGACCTACCGCCACGAGGCTACATCCCGTGTCCAACCTTCGAGTTTTATTCTCCTCTAGGTTACTTCTTACAACTATCTCGTTACGGTCTTTATTAGCCCACCCCTTGTGACCAATTGTCGACCTTTGTTATTCACGAGACTTTCTGCTGTGGCCAGCTGTCAAGATCTTTTCTTCAAAAAGTTACCTCTGATATTCAACTGTTTAGTTCTTCTTTTGACCAAGCTTCCTGCTATGGCCAACCATCGAGTTTTTTCACTTGAGCATCTCCGGCAGCCAACTGTACAGTTACGCTCTCCATCAGCTCACTTTTGGTGACCGACCGTCGACCTTTACTGCCTAATCGACTACCTTTGATGTTCAATCTTTGTGTAAAACTTGGCCCTTCACGAAGCTACTACTGATGTATAACCGTTTAGTTCTTCTGTCGACTAAGCCACCCACTAAGGACCCACTGTCCATCTTCGCTCTCTACCAGTCTACCTGCCTACCGCCACGAGGCTACATTCCGTGTCCAACCATCGAGTTTTGCTCTCCTCTAGGTTACTTCTTGCGACTATCTCGTTACAGTCTTTATTAGCCCACCTCTTGCGACTAATTGTCGATCTTTGTTGTTCACGAGACTGCCTGCTGTGGCCAGCCGTCAAGCTTTTTTCTTCAAGAAGCTACTTATGATATTCAACTGTTTAGCTTTTTTCTCGACCGAGCTTTGCTTTCTATTTGGGCACTTTGGCATCCAACAGTTACGCTCTTCATCAGCCCACCTCTGGTGACCAACCGTCGACCTTTACTGTCTAATCGACGACCTTTGATGTTCCAACTTTGTGTAAAACTACTAAACTACAACTAACCGTTTAGTTCTTCTTTCGACCAAGCCACCTGCTAAAGACCAATAGTCGAGCTTTGCTTTCCACTATTCGCTTTCCACCAGTCTACCTGCGGCGGCCAACGACCAAGCTTCACTTTTCAGAGGCTACATCCTCTAGATCACTTCTGGTGGCCAATTGTTCAGCTACGCTCTCCATCAGCTCACTTCCTGTGAACAACCGTCGAACTTTGCTGTCCAGTTGATGACCTTTACTGTTCAAGAGAATGGTGACTAACCATTTCACAAAACTACCTCTGATGTCCAGCTTTTTAACTCTTCTCTTGACCAAGCCACCTGCGATGGCTTTAGTTTGCACTTAGACCATTTTCGCTTTCTATTGCGAAGTTTCACTCTTTACGAGGCTACATCCGGTGCTCAACCATTGAGTTTTGCCTTTCTATCTGGACCACTTCTGTCCAGTTACGCTTATCATCAACCCAGCTGTGGTAGCCAACCGTCGAATTACCTTCTCCACCGGGCCATCTCTGGTAGTCAGTAGTCTAGGTTTCCTATCGGAAGTCACCAGCGATGGCTAACCATTGAACTTGCTTTTCTACCATCTAAGGAAACCTGGCAACGAGCGAAACTCAGAGGTAGGCTCCATTACATGACTTGATGTAAAACGATATTTGATGGTTGACCACTGCACGTTGTCTTGTGAAGAACAAAGCTGACGGTTGGTCACCGCAGGCTGTCTGGCTGTACTGACTGATTGACTACCAGAGGTGGGCTTATGGGAAGCGAAGTTTGACTGTTGGTCTAGTGAAGAACAAAGCTTGACGGTTGGCTATCAGAAGTGGCGTATTCAAGGAGGAAAAGAGAAGCACGACTGATTAAGAGTGAAGCCACCGAAAGTAGCTTTGTGGAGAGCAAAGTTCACCGGATGACTACCGGAGGAGCGAAAAACAAAACTTAAAGGTTAGTCAGTTCAGAAGGTCTACTTAATAGGGAAGTTGAAGGCTCGGCCACCGGAGGTGGCCTAATAGAGAACGAAATTGGTCCGTTGGCCACGAGAGGTAGCCTTTTGAAGAACGAAATTTGGCGGTTGGTCATAGAGGGGGACTGATCAACAGTGAAGCTCATGCAGCATGATCACATTGTACGACTACTGTCTTGTTATCGAGTTCCGAAGTTCTAAACTTTTTTAGTACATCATTATGTGTCAGGTTCACAAGCGAAAAAGAGTCTGGTCGGGAAAGTTTTGTTACTTTTTGAGTTCAGTTTTCAGGAATCGTTAAATTCCAACTAGATGTGAGCATTTCATTTTGCACAAATTCTTGTATGTTAGAATTCTCAAGGGTATTCATTAAGTGTTCTTCTCATTTCTGTAGTATTATCTCTTCCTCGTTTATGATCGTTTTGGTTTTACTTGATACACATGATACTGATATTGAACGGGATGGTTTTCAACCGCTGTGCATGATCTCGTGTTAATTGGTTTGAGCCCTAAAAGTGGACGCTAGGCTAATATAAGGTCTAAGATGAAAAATGATTGTAATGATCTTTAGTACGAAACTGGGGAGTAACCTTTTTAGCCGAAGATCATACTTGAGAAATTTAGTAGAAACGTGGACGTTTAGTCTCTGGATGAGTCAAAAAAGATTTTCTCATTTTGTTTTACACATGCTACAATGTGTTGACTGTTTCCAAGCGTTTTGTGAAAAAGATCCTGTTCCTCAAAGATTTGTATCTTGATTTAAAGTATAATAAACAAATTATAAAAACAATCATTATATAATCTAAATATCAACATGCCTTGGAGCAAACATCAAACCAGAGGTCATTTCCCACACTGATCCAATGCCAAAATTAAATATTAAGTACATCCGTTGCATTGAAAACGTTTAAGCTTCCTCGTTGCAACAACAACCATGAATAGATAACGTTTTAATTGGGAATATGTAAACGAGGTGCTAATGACTCGTTTTTTCTTTTAAATCCAGAAAATCCCCTCATTAATCTATCGGCAATTATAAAAAAGCGTGAAATGAATTAAGTATGACTAGAAAAAGCAACAAAAAAAGCTTATTTGGACCGATTATTGCAGAATTAGAACTGAAATATTGTTTTTTCTCTCTTTTGTATTACAAGGCGTTTCGAAGATTCTTAAAAATAAATCTAACGGTTTTTAAATTCGTGATAAATTAGCTTGATGTTAAAACATCTGTTTGGCGCCTAAAATTCTCTTGTTCATGCGCTATTTCGTCCGTTATGAATCAACAAAAAAGAAATTTTAAGAAATAACTGAGAGGTGTTGAGTTATTATGTCGTTTTTTATCTTCTCGTTCTTTTTTTTGTTTTGTTTAAGCAGATGTTAATTCCCACACTTAATTAGAAAATAGGCTTCATTTGTTAAATTAAATGTTCTAATAATAAGTGTACCTTTTTACTGTTTATACGTGTTTATCTTAACATTTTATTATTTATATAAATAGTACAAGATTTTACATGTTTAGGAAATTAGCATTTTGTGTTTGTGGTTTTAAATAATTTAATTTCTTAATTTTCCTTTATGTACAAGGGAATCAGTTGTTATAGATCTCACAGAGGCGGAAAAAATTCTAGATCACTTCTGATTATCATAAGTCCCGTAAAAATGCATTTAAATTAGGTTGGTAGGAGATTTTACTTTTGTCAGAGAAGTCTTCTCGAATTATAGTCGGATTTGAAATTTAATCACTTAATTAAATTTAAAATTGTTAATTCTCAGGCTATTTCCATTTAAATCGTCCTTTTTAAAAAATCCGAACATTTTGGAATTTTAATAACTCCCTCTGTTGATAAATTTTGTAATACATACAATAAGCCTTTAGATATTTCTTGTTGGTCCGTACAAACAAGTTGTTTTTATCAAATAATTATTCTGAAATCCCAAAACTTGATCAAAAACCATCAATTAGATTTTTAAAACCACTTTGAAGTTTAAGTCGATCCTGCGCGTTTGAATATGTAGTTTCTGCCATCGTATTGCGTTTGATATAGTTTGACATTCATTGTAACGGTAAATCTCGAATGCTCGTCGTTCTCGATCACTTATTTGTTGGTAGTTTTTGTGTTGTGCAAGCTCGGAATCTGAAGGCAAAATTGCCTCTAAATTTTTTCTACCCTGTCTTTTTCTGATTAATCTTTGAATGATGATGATAGTATCCGGAATGTTGGCTGCATAGATTGATTCGTCATAAAGGAGACTGTGCTTAAGGATTGGGAGTAATTGCTCTTACTTCGTTTCTTGGAATTAGGCGCATGTGCAAAGCTCCAGTAAAATGCAACGTTTTTGGCGGTGTCCAGTCTTATCGAGAATATGTCTGAATTGCCTGTATTAGTGCTGCTTCCGGGTTTTTTGGGCCTAAGTCTGGTCAATCAAACCGTTCGGTCTTGTCGGGCTTGTCGGACTTTTTGGACTCGTCGGTTCTTTGGGCTTCTTGGGTCTGTCTGTCAGGCCTGTTGGGGTTTTTGGTCTTCTCGGCCCTTCGGGTTTCTCGAGTTTATCGGGCCGTTTGGGCCTCTCGGGACTATCAGATCATACGGGTCTGTCGCGTCGTTTGGGCCTTTTGGAGCTTTTGGACTTCTCGGCCCTTTGGGCTTCTCTATCGGGTCGTTTGGGTTTCTCGGACTGTTCGATCAAAAAGCTACTTTTCCTTTTCTGGCCGCGTCAAGTTTGTTCCCAGTCGGGTCGAGTTAGGCCAGGCCTGGAAATTTCGATCCGTGCAGTGCTTTAACTTGTACAACTTAGGCCTTTTATCTGAGAAATATGCTGTGGAGATCGAGGCGTGTCGTATCGCATTAGATTGGTAAATTCTGTAAGTTGTTTAGTGGAATCTTTTAAATTTGCAGTGACCTTGCTCTGTGGAGAAGGTGGTCTTTTGTACTTCTTTTTTGGCCGTCTCTACTTGATGAAACGCAAATACCAGATCTAGATTGATAAAGTACTGACTTTTACCGAGTTTATTAAGGTTATCCGACATGTTTGTCAGCGGATACTACATCCGATATTTGATCTTTTCTGATACATTGGCCTTTTTGGCCGGAAAACTCGAATTATTTTTGAAACCAATTCTTGTTTTTAATTTTTTTAGGATATCAGTACCCAATAAGTCAGAAAACGCTGAGACCTCAGAGAAGAACGCTGGAAATCTACTCTAGACATTAAATAACCAACTGATCGTATGAAATGTACGTTTACAATTTTCCAAAACTACAATAAAACCTTTGTTTTCTCTTAGTCCAACTGAACTCAGCAGTGGCCTTGAGCGTAGGTAAGGAGGTTATGTGCACAATACAAGAACATAGTTAAGCATGTTTTGTGGTACCTGCACATGTGGTTCTTGTAAATTGTGACACTAGAGATACTTTACTTTTTATTTTAATGAATGGGACACATATAAGTCTACAACTAGACGTAAGGATAAGTTTACCCCAAATCAGAGTAAACAAAGGTGGTCGCCGGTAAAAGCAACTTTGCTGGACTAGGTCAAGCGGGAAGCATAGAGAAAGGAAAACTTGTCACTGTAGGGCAGCTGAAGTTCTCGCAATTATAAAGCTGCCCGAAGAAGGTAAAAAAACACTAAGTAAGATCTGAAAGAAAAACCGTGGTACTGAAAATTTATACTGGGTGTTCCGCTTTAATACAGACAATTACCCAACCCTAAATGAAATATTAATGATGGATTAGTAACACAAAGAGACTGGCAACGTAGCTTTCGATAATGCAACACTGAGGATTACCGGTTTAGAGGGAAGCTGGGTCAATATGTGATGCTCCACCGGTGCGAGATTAAACTTTATATAGTCATTTGATTGTCCGTAGAAATCTTTTTTGTTAACTGTTGTTTTCTCTTGCGTTCTGACAATGAGTGACATCAATTTCGAGCTATCAGGTTTTGCTTCAGACTTGATCACAATGCAACAAAAACTTTTGCAAAGCTTTAGCAGGTCTATGTCAAGGGTTGAGGCTTTCAGGTGGTTTAATTCATTTTCAGAAAGAAGAGAACAGATTGAAGATGAACCTCGCAGCGGAAAGCCTGCAACTGCAAGAACTGACGAAAATGGTGCCAGAATCCGGAAGTTTGTTTTAATAGTCTCTTGACAGTCAGAATAATCGGGGAACAGTTGGATTTGACTCATACCACCGTTCATGAGGTTTTGAACAATGAATTGAAGATGAGGAAAAATGGTTCCGAAAAGTCTTTCGCGGAACAAAAGGACAAACTTTTTAGAGCACACTTCAGGCCTACCAAGGCCAAGAAAGCAAGAATGGACAAATCGAAAATCAAAGTCATGCTGATTTGCTTTTCGATAGCTAGGGAATCGTCCACAAAGAGTTTATGTCTCAAGGCCAAACGGTAAACTAACAATTTTACCGAGAAATTCTTGAAAAACTTTGAAAAGGGGTCATGGAGACCAAGCATCAAGAACAACTGGTTGCTGCATCACGACAGTGCGCCTTGTTACGTTGAATTTTCAATTAATGAGTTTTTGGCAAGTAAAGAGTTTCCCGTGGCTCCTTAGCCCTCTTATTCTCCCGATTTGCGCCCGTGTGACTTTTTTCTTTTCCCAAGATTGAAAAATCACCTCAAAGCACGTTATGTTTTGATACTGGAGGACATTAAAACTGCCTAGCTGAAGGCAATTTTAGTATCCGAGTTCCAGCACTGCTATGAAATGTTATAAGCGGGAGGCTGATATTAGTGAAAGTACAGTTCGATGGCAAGGGAAACTTTTGGAACCTGATAACAGCGTATGGACCGAACGAAGATGCGAGGAAAGTGAAAGATAAATTTTATGAGGAACTCCAAAACGAGATAGATGATGCGGACGGTGACCTAAATGGCAGAGTTGGGGATAACATCAGAGGAGTGGAAGAATATATGGGCAGGGAAAGGGAGACGGTTCAGAACGGAAACGGTAAAAGAATCATAGAACTATGTAGGAATCTTCAATTAGTAAGAACAGACACTAAATTGAAACACAAGACAACATGAGAGAGAAGAGCAAGAAATTTTCCACTTTTGGTGGACAAGGAAATATAGAAGAACATTAACGAGACCACGAAATCGGAAGCGATCAGTATTTGATAAAAGCAAAATTCGTAATAGAAAAAGAGAAATGAAAAGAAAGAAAAATGAACAGATAATAAGCCATAAACTGAAGAACATGGACACGAGACATAAATACCAAGAGGAACTAGGAAACACTTTTAACGAGATAAGATCAAGACAACAAACGTCGATCGATTGGGAAGTATTTAAGGAGACGATAACCAACACGGCGAAAAAGGTTTGTGATGCAACAATACGAAGAATATAAGATAATAAAGAAGAGAGTCTCAGTTGAACTAAAGAAGTCGAAAAAACGGGCATGGAAGAAATTCGGGGAAAGGCTAACGGACTCCCATAACGAAATAGTGTTATGAAAAATATGAGAAACAAGAAGAATCACATCTTCCAGGAAGTTAAGAATAAAGAAGTCAAAATTCTATTAAATAAAAAACTAATTATGGAAAGGTGGAAACAATATTTCCAAGAATTGCTTACAGGCGCGGATTTTAAACAAGAAGTACAGAGAAAACTTGTACTTCCAAGTAAGGAGAGCAAATAATAAGAAACAACAAAGAAGCACATATATATTACATAGACCTGGAAAAGGCTTTTGACAAGCTGAAGAGAGAAGAAATATGGAGTAATTTAAATAAGAAACGAATTCCCCAGTAAGCCTAGTAAGAGTCCGACACGAAACTTTAGATAGATTCCGTACTTGGGAAGGGGTAAGACAAGACTGTATCCTTAGTCCCTTGCTGTTTACTCTAGTGATGGACGACGTAATGAAAGAAGTTAAACCAGAATTAATAGATTGCTATGTAGAGTATAGAAAGTTACAAGCTATAGAAGTTAACGAACTGGCGTTTGCAGATGACACGGTTCTAATTGCAAAATTCGAACGAGCTCTGCAAAATAATTCAAATAAGTACATCAAGGACATAGATAGGAAAGGAATGAAGTTGAATGTAAACAAGACAAAAATATAAATAAACGCAAGAACCGAGGCAGCAGGCAGACTCTTCAAGGCAATATGATCAACATTTATGGCAAAAAAAGGAAATCCTAGAAAGAATAAAAAAGACGTATATAAAATAATAGCAAGGCCAATCTTAACATATGGATGTGAAAGCTGAACGATGACCACTAAAACAAGAAGTAAAATGAACACCGCAGAAATGAGATTCTCAAGATGAATAGCCAACAAGACTAGAAGAGATAGGATCCGCAATGAAGAAATTAGAAGACAATTAAATATAGCACCCATTATGGAAAAAATTGAGGAGTGGTAGCTGGAATAGTTCGGTCATCTGATAAGAATGCAAGAGGGAAGACTAGCCAGAACAGTATTCGCGACGAAGACAACGGAGAGGAAAGGAAGATGGAGGCCTAGACGGACATGGAAAGAAAGAAGAAGAAAAGGAATGTGAGATGGGATCAAGCTAAAGGGGCTGCTCTGCATAGGAAAGGGTGGGAGGAAATGTGCAGGAACAAACCTCAACTCAACTAGCCTTTTAAGTAGAGTGAAATGAGTTTTTGGCATGTAAAGACATCCCTGTGGCTCCTCAGCCCCCCTTATTCACCCGATTTGAGTCCTTGTGATTTTCTTCTCTTCCCAAGATTGAAAAATCACCTCAAAGGACGTCATTTCTGGGCACTAGAAGACATTAAATCTGCCGTAACTGACCAGCTTAAGGCAATTTCAGTATTCAAGTTCTAGCACTGCTATGAAAAGCGGGAGAATCGTCTCCATCGCTGTGTGGCTTCTCAAGGACATTACTTGGAAGGAGACAGTGTGGAATTGTAATTTTAATTGAATAAAAAAATTATAAAAAATCAGTCTCATTACTTTATTTACACACCTCGTTTATAACTGTGAAGGATAATAGTCTGAAATGGAGCTCTCTCGATGGTTGGACACAGGATGCAGCCTCGTGGTAGTAGGCCACAGCAGGTAGACTGGTGGGGAGCGAAGATGGACCGTTGGCCACAAGTGGCGGCCAAGAGAAAAGCAAAGCTCAATGGCTGACCAAAGCAGATGGCTTCGTCGAGAGTAGGATGAAACGGTGGGATATCAAAGGCAACTTCGTGAAGCAGAGGCTTGACGACTGGCTACCGCAGGTAGTATCGTGAACAGCAAAGGTCGACGGTTGATCGCAGATGGTGGGCTAATGGAGAGCGTAACTGGACAGTTGGCCACCAGAGGTGG